>JAJJMA010326853.1:1249-29520 GCA_023529015.1 Papaver nudicaule
CTATCTCGACGTTACCTTGATATCTTTGACACCCTCGCCGAACCATATTATTCAGCCTAAGAGTTATATATCGCCCAGACCCTTTCTCGCTGTTCCAGGGCATTTCTGCTGTATTCTTTTTATACAGCATCTCATCTGGGATGCTTTTATATCGGGTAGGTATTTTCTACCCTTACATTAAGTACTAACTAGATGTATCTTGATTTCTTGAATTCTTCAACTTCTCCCTTGAGTCTTCATGTGTTCTTTTTAACTCTTGTTGAAAAATCCGTAGACAGGACCTACAACATATCCAGCTCAAACAACCACAAAGGTACACTCAAGCTTACATGAGTTAATATGCTAATCCTACATGTTGTTTGTTCAAAGAGTAAGAATCTGAGCAAACTTTAAAGTCTGTGTACCAAAACTTTTAAAGTGATTCTACTTATACCTGATACGAAGCTTCTTTTTAACTTTAATTACTCCCCCTTACTTGATACTTTGAAAAAGTACAGCAAGTAAGCACATGATGTTCTTCCCCTATGGTTATGAACCATAAGAACAAGAACCATATGTATTATCCCCCTATTTGTCACAAAAATATGACAAAGTAGTTTGAGACTAGGGTTTCATATACCTATGGAATAGGTTAAGCTAAGTACTCGCATACCAAGTTTAAGATGACATAACTAGGAAATCAGGACAATGATCTCTAAGTTGATTCATCTTTGGATAAATATAGACACACTTTTCTCCTAATATTCCACATCCACGCCCCCAAAAAGATTTTTTATTAAGCGCAAGATCAGTTAAGAACTCTCCCCCATGTGGTGTTATTCAATAAAGAACAACTTACAAAGCCTAACATGGACAAAACAATTTAATGTTATCCAGTATACCTTTGTTTATAATCTCTTTCCCTTAGCCAGATTTTTGGAAAGGAGTATTTGATTCCGAGTTTGTGAAAACCCTAAAAATCATACAATCAAAAATTCTTGATCATAAGAAAAAGCTTAACTTTTGTAATAGACATAACTTTGCATCACTACCGAGGTAATGGAAAGAGCTATGTGTTGGAATAAGATTGTGGTAGACAAATCAAGTATTGCAAACATCATTAATAATCATCTAAAAAGAACTTTTATTTATGAAATAAAGTAGTACATGCTGAAAAACTCTAAAAAGCATGAAAAGGCAAACTACTTTTAGATATAATTTTTATTCCTTAGGCAAAAGTAAGAACAAGTTCTCACATTGAATCAACTATTTTAATTATTATGGAAGAATATAGACTAACTATGAGAAACTAGCTTTATTCAGCAGACTTGCTGGTGGAAGGCTTGTCATCTGTTTTCTTTTCATCATTGAAAACAATCTTTTTGTCATTGACAAGTTCTCTTACTTGTGTTTTCATGAGAAAAATCTCAGTCAACACTGCTTCCATCTGGAGCTCAAGCAAATCACAGTCTCTCATGTTTCTTTTATGCTGAGGAAACATCTCTCTGCACCATTTGATGACATCATACAAAACATCACCATTTCTCATATCAGCTTCTTCCAAATTCTGATAGCTATATGCGAAATAACATGCAACTTTAGGCTCTGTACCTTGGATATCAGGAGGAGTCACGTCTTCATCAACCAGAATTATCTTTCTCCTACTTCCTGTCATTCTGTGCTTTCTCAAGATCAGAGTAAGCAAGCAAGGAAAACACTTGAATGAATTTATCTATCAGGTGTTGGGGTATTTATAAGAATATAATACCTGGAAGGATTGACTCAAATATTGCATACCCAGAGTCCCATTAGGTTTGCATTCTACAAATTTGAGTGGCTTTCGAAAACAGTGTCCCAATTTTCGTAAAGAGAACATGATGCCATCTGGTTGATAAATGTTGCTTAACCGAGTTTTACGTACGAAAAACACTTTACACGGTTCGCGAACTGGTCCGCAAACTAATCAGGTCCGAATACTTAATTTCTTCATACCCGAGAAGTCTAGTTATGGACTTAGTGTTTTTGCAGTATACGTTCCTCAATAGTTTTTCAATGGTAAGAATCCTTTAATTACTTGAAGAATTCTTCCAATGGGTACTGGACAAGTCAGGAAGTTATTCCTGTTGTAAAGCATTCCTTATTACTAAAATAAGAAGTTATTTGCAACACTATAATTTAGTGTCTTGGTGAGTTCCCTGAGACTCACCATTTTTTCGCCATCGTCTAGACTTGCCAGATGATGTTTCCTTGAATTTGCCATAGAAGTTACTGTCTTCATGGTATGACTCAGTGTGGGAAGAACCTCTAGACTTTTTCTTTTGGGAGTGATTTCGCTTAGCAAAATCAGACAACTTTATTTAACTCCTTTTGAGTGACCAATCGATCAATATGGGATTGGTTTCTTAATGGAGTGGTTGTCCTGTTCGGAGACTTTCCTTATGGGGATAAAGAAGTTATTTTAGTCCGTTGTTGATTATTATGTCTCCGTTTTTCAGTAATAGCTCTGCCATTTTTCATGGGCGAAGGCGATCTCTTGTAGGCTTTATTTCTAGAAATCACCCGTGGATTAGGCCTACAGAGTTCAGACATGTTTTTTAGTACAAGGTTCAACGTATGTTGCAGCTGATCAATTTGCTTGTCCTTCTTCTGACTATTACAATCTCTTTGGCGGTGTCCTCTCTTTTTACAGATTCGACATGAAATTTCATGCCTTCTACTACCACTTTTCATGCTCTGCTTCACTGTTGTTATCTGAAGAGTCAGATAATATAGTCACTACATTTGTGGTGACTGAAGGTTTTGCCTTTTTTTTCTTAGTGACTTTAGCAGATACGATGACTCTTTCTGATGCAGATATGATAGGTGGAGTGTGTGGATTTTGTATCACATTGCTTCTTGAAGTCTTTTCTGATTTGTTGTGGATTTTAGACAAATCCATAAGTTTCAGATTTTCTTCTTCAAGAATTTTGCATCTTTCTTGAGCATTGGTTAAGTGTTCTACATCCTTTTTACCGATGAGAATTTTTTGAATCTCTAAATCGTGTTCTTCCGCAACTTGTTGTTCACGATTTTGACTCAGATTAAGAGCAATTTCTAAAGAAGAAATTTTCTCTTTTGAATCTCTGAGTTCTTGAACAACTATTTCCAATTTCCGGAGTTGTTGTTCTAGGAGTTCTGACAATGAGCATTCACGAATGAGTGCGTCATTGAGATCACTTAGACTTTGAACATATTTTTCTCCCAGATATACATATTTCTCTGTCTGTTCAATATTGAGATTTTTGGGTGTAAGACCGTTCTGGGTTACTGCAGCTTTTATAAGTTTACCAGAATTTGTTCCAATCTGTTGAGAAACAGATGGAGTGGATTTCTTTGGAGTAGACAATCCCAAAGACTTTGAGTAGTCAAAGCCTTATCCTTTCATTTTGACGTTATCCCACGAACCACAATAAACACATACAGTTACATCTTTTATGTGTCACCGGCTCTGATACCAATTGAAAAAACAGGGGTACCGAAATACTACCAACTTTTCGTTTGGGCTCGTGAGTCTTATAGTCAGATCTGGACGATCTCAAAAATCAATATCAAAATCTGTATAACCTGAGTTTGGATCTCAAGGGATCAGTCCGACACAAAACAAGGTCTTGGTAAATCCAGTGGATGGATTGAGGACAATGGTCAGGATATTAATAACGTACTTCTTGTGTTTGCTTTAATTATATAATCAGAGAATATAATGCGGAAAGTAAAGCACACAAGACACCAGAGATTTTTTTAACGAGGAAACTACAACCTGTAGAAAAACCACGGGACCTCGTCCAGATTGAACACCGCACAGTACAAACTGTCTACAAACACTAGCCTGCTATAAGACTTCGGACTGGGATGTAGCAAAGACCAACTCAAGCCCTCCAAGCGAATTGGCTATTGTCGCACTCCTTACATCTTTAGATCCCCCACAGATCGTCACACAATTGATTCCCCCAGCTGACGTCCTTTACATGCCTATGAGTTGCTTTAACCGCTGTTAAAGGTTTGTGTCAATAATTTTGGCTTTGCAACCTCAATTATCAATTGTATGTTTGAACTGTCCTCTATCAGTTTGACATACACAAAGTGACTTCCTTCGGATTACTCCAGGCCATACGAAAATCTACTAACAAACGGGGGTTGATAAGTAAACCGAGTAAACTATGCCCAACTTGTCTCTACCTCAGTTGTAAACGAAGAATCACTTAAGAAACTTATACAACTAGAGCTAACTAGGTCTTACAACACCGAGTGCAGCCGTGCGTTGCTTCCTTTGAACCCTGTGTGTAACGTATCAGTTCTTGAATGACCTTATATCAGAAGAGAAGGACCGTAGAATAGACAAGAACATGATCAAGTTACCAAGGTTACAGGTTACTCCGATTACAACCACTAAGGTATCAATCTCCTACATGTGCTTCCCAACTCTCAAGAGAAGTCTTTATAGTCGTTAGGTAATTCCCACAGAGAAACTGCTACCTAATAAAGGATGACTATACCACAACAAGCATTCACCGAAGTAAAAAGAGTTTACGATCAATTCCACAGAGAAATCTCACGTATGCTTGATGCTTGCGGTTTTTCGTCCCAAAACCCTCTATTTATAGCACTCAATAAGATAGGTTGCTTAGGAATAAAGCAACTAGTTACTTGTCCCACAAGTTTAGGAAACCCTAACTTGCAAACCAAGTAAGCATAGATTTATCTCAATTGGAATTCATTAAACATTTATCTGCCAAGTGTTTTGTTAAAAACACTTCAAGATAGAAATCCAACAGACCAGAGATAATCTTTATCTTATTGACTCATTGAGATTCGTTAGATGGACCACAAAAGATATTCGTGATAACCAAGTCCAACTAAGAGATAAAGGAGTCAGAGTTTAACCCCTGTGAAAATTCCAGAGAATATTCACCTTGGACGGTTCGCAAACCATCCTTCTGAATTCAGGCCAGATACATCGAATATGTGGTTCACGTACATGTACGTGTACAAATTGATGGATGCATTGGAACTCAGGAGAAAATCCAAAGTCATTGTTCACGAACCGGTTCGTGAACCGCCTTAGTTCAGAATTAGGGTTTAACTGGATCCGCTGGAAGTTCTAGGCTGGGCCAGTACTTAGACGTGTTAGGCGCCCTCAGCTATAATCCACTGGACTCTTGCTCAAGAGTACTCCTTTAGATTCACCCATATCCTACAAGTGATTTGCAAGCAAACCATTATTATATACAAATGGTATCAAATTTATCTCATGCATTCTTGTAACCTTAGTATTCGTGGGAACAAATACCAACATAACACATGGTCATGTAGACAAGAATACGATCTCAATCGCTATTAGTATCTCTACTAAAGTAGCCGACTATTTCGAAAGATAGAATAAGTAGAATAGAAGAATTTCCATAAAAGTCATAACTCCTACTAACCTTTTGTCGATGAAGAATAATTGATGTCTTCTTTGTCTTCACAGTCTTCTTCTTCAAGGTCTCTTCTACTTTGTCTATATCCCATTTCCGAAATCTAAACTCTAGTAGGCTAAATCAAGATTTATATTTGACACCTAAAACTGACAACTAGCTTGACATACCAACGCTAGTGGGTTTGACCGGACAATGCCCTAACAAATGTGACCACAAGGGTACATCTCATAAGACGATTTTTAACCAGAAAAACTAAGTTTAAAATGTCAACAATATGATAAAAATAACATATACCCCTTTTGACTTGCTGGTAGATATTCCCATGGATCCTGATCTCGACTTTTGCCTTAGGAGCCAGAGGCAGGGAGAACTCTAGAAGTAGCACAAGACGGGTTGACATCCACATCGAGTCATTACATTTTGGACTCTTTATATATGATGTGTTAGCACCGATAAACAATTTTGTAAGTATAGGCTCACTGCAATTCGGGAGACGTCAGAATAGGTACTGTAAGACAATTATGATAACGCCTTTGGAGATCATAAACCATCAGGACAGAGGATCACATAACCTTTTGAGCGTGGACACATCTCTTTTGGAGATCATTGCTCAACAATTAAGAGATGACAGATCAATGCAAATTTGTACACCCCCCAAATCCGGGGTGACACAATACCGCTGCTCTAATTGGGCCACACGTCCTCTTACTTTTTCAAACATAGTTTCTGGTTTTCTAAGTTTTACATTTTTTTTTCTTCGTTACTTAACTCTCTCTCTTTCATTCGGAGAAAAGGGTTGAAAATGGATTCCTTAAACTTGATTACTCTGATAGGCTCTTCAAAATTATATTGGAGTCTCAACTATTTTTGTGTGGTGTTTCAATATTTATGAAATGAATTATAGACTAGTATTCCTCTCAAGTTAAAGAAGGTCACAACTAATATCAATTAAAGGGTTTTCCCGTTCTTCCACAACAAAAGACTCCAAATGCCGGATTTTCAAGAACTCCATCCAAGTTTTGTACCAGGTAATAAGGAATCACATGTGTAATTAGAGCTCTGATGACTGTTTTTCGGGTATTTAAAACTTCTGATGAATCAGTAATTGGGGGCTTTGTTCAGACTAATACTTTAATCAAGTGACTAAATTGTTTTCTTTTTCTACCTTGAAAGATTAATTGAAGGATACCAGTATGCATTCTCCTTTCAGCAACAAAAGAAAGTCAACCTCTGATTGTCAAGATTTAGTAAAATCCACATAGCTTATTACCAAATGTTAATCAAATAAATGGAATGGATAAATATAAGCTGATACAAATTGTCTAGATGTTATATAATACAACATAGTGAGACAGGATCTTTTGCCAAAATCTTGTATCAAAAATCAAGATCAACAAAAATAATTATCTCCCTAAAATGACAGTAACTGTTACTTCATTTGTGGAAACTATTTCATGTTCATCCATCGATCCATTTCCGAGGGTCTTCTTCCAATAGTAAATGTATGCGGTCTTGGTGCAGGACGAAGTGCAGTTTCACTTTCTTACATTAGAATGACAAACCTATTAACCCAGTCGCGTAATCAAAGATAAAATTGTGATTAAACCTCCATCACAGTGAAGAACCAATCTCAAATTCCCTGTGAGTCTAATTCCAAAATAAAAGAGAGGTTAAAAGAAAGTTGAAAAGTAATTAATTCCAATATAATAAAAACTAAAAATTAAAAGAGGAAACAGGAAACCACACTTGTGGGGTGGACTAATCATAGCAGCCGTATTGTACACTTATGTAATTATCTTGTAAATCTCTTATATATAAAGGAAATATCTCAAAGGAGAGAGGGATCCTTCTCTTACTTCCTCTCTCTTGACTCTCCATACACAAACTAGATCTAGATCTAGAGGTTTTCTCCAATGGAGTTTTATGTAAACAAATTCATGAAAGATAATAAATGGGTGAAGGTTCATACTTGTGGTTCAAATATCTAATGGTTGTTAGGTGTGAAGTCTATATGCAGATTTTACACTCACACAGTTTGGCGCTAGAAACTTGTGATGATTAAAACAACTTCGGTTTGCCTGTGTTTTGGAGGTCCAAAAATGAAGATTTACTAGTTTCGGCAGCAAATCCTGCGAGTACAACAACAGTTCCGGTGAATCCATTAGCAGATCCAGTGGATATAAGTGTCTCAGGGGTACTTCCGTCAAAATACAACAAGTATCAGACAACAAACTATTATCTCAGCACAGTATCACAAATCGTGATGAGAAGGCAAAAGATGAAGTTTGTAGCAAAACAAGTTATGACAGCAGCAAATCTGCATCTTAAACAAGCAAAAACAACTCAGAAGATCTCAAAATCAATCTATCCAGAGAAAATGAAAGAAAAGCCGCAATAAAGATTAATCTCAAGAGCTGTGAAATTTGAAAGCCTTCATTAATAAATCAGTCAACAGATTACAACTTCTCTCCATCTCCCTTACTTTAGTGCTTAAACTTTAGATCTGCAAGTTTTCAACAATAATTTTGTGAAATTATCTTACCATAAAAGGCTCAAGGCTTGTTACTTTGTTTTTTCTCAAAAATCCTGATTGAACATTAATTTTTGATTCGAAATCAGTGGATACTCTTCAAACCCATTTTAGTATTTTAGTAAACACCATGATTTTGGCCTGAGTTAAGGATTTCTCCTAAGAGCAAAACCAAACGGATTTTGATTATGTTCTTCATGTTTGGTACAGTGAAAACATAATTCAGTTTTTCTCCTCTCGATTTGTAACCAAATGAATTATTGTTTGCAGCTATGTCCAATTGATATCTATCTCGATCTTGTTCTGTTGGTAACGAAAGGATAGCTCAACCAATCTTGAGAAGCAAGCGTCTTAGCAAAACAAAGATGACCCTGATTTCGATGCGCAATCGAGGACTTCTCTAGCTCGTTGGTACACCGATGAACGTAAATGGCACGAGGAAGTACATCCGAAGGAATTTTAAAGGCATGAGTCTCATTTCGAGAAGCAACAGCCAAGTCAGAAGAAAAATCGGAGCCACTAGAAGAAATACATCGGACTGAGCAATTTGAACGGCGGTGATGATAACTTGCTGACAACTTCGAAGGCTGGTGGCAGTGCTCATCGAGAAAAAATGGCTGCAAAAAGTCACATCAATGGAAATCTCGGAGCAAATATTTGATGAGGAAAAACAAGCTCGATAGCATAATTACGAAGGAAGCTGAAATCTCATACTTCACTAACAGCACATTTCCGAGGCACCAAAATCCAACAAACTATCTCTCGAAGGCCAATATGTACCAACAGGAGGAAGACTAACAATACAACTTGAAGCGGTCATCGTAGCATTCTGGAGGCAATATTCTCGGAGCAGTTTCATTTCAAACCTTTTCGAGGAGTGAAAAAGGAGGGGTACCGAAATACTACCAACTTTTCGTTTTGGCTTGTGAGTCTTATGGTTTAAGTTTGGACGATCTCAAAAATCAATATCCAAACTCTAATAACTGGAGTTGTGATCTTGGGGATCAACTCGACAAAGTTGGGACTTTGGAGTTAAACTCTACAGTTATTGGATAACGTACTACTTGGTGCTTTAATTATATAATCAGAGATATAATGCGGAAAGTAAAAGCACACAAGACACCAGAGATTTTTTTAACGAGGAAACTGCCTTGCAGAAAAACCTCGGGACCTCGTCCAGATTGAACACCGCCCAGTACAAACTGACTACAAACTCTAGCCTACTATAAGACTTCGGTCTGGGATGTAGCAGAGACCAACTCAAGCCCTCCAAGCGAATTGGCTACTGTCGCACTCCTTAGTCTCTAGATCCCCCACAGATCGTCACGCACTTGATTCCCCCAGCTGACGTCCTTTACAGGCCTAGGAGTTGCTTTGACCGATGTCAAAGGCTTGTGTCAGCAATACTGGCTTTGCAACCTAATTGTTGACGTATGGTCTAACTGTCCTCTATCAGTTTACCACACACAAGTTGACTTCCTTCGGATTGTTAAATCCAGGTCATACGGAAATCTACTTCACAAATCGGGGCTGACAAGCAAACCGAGTAAGCTATGCCCAACTTTTCTCTACCTCAGTTATACACGAAGAATCACTTAAGAAACTTGTATAACTGGAGCTAACTAGGTCTTAAAACACCGAGTGCAGCCGTGCGTTGCTACCTTTCAACCTTTGCGTAACTTAACCAGTTCTTGAATAGCCGTATAGCAGAAGAGACGGACTATGGAATAGACAAGAACAAAGATAGGTTACTGAGGTTACAGGTCAATCTGATTTCAATCACTAAGGTATCAATCTACCTGTGCTTCCCAACTCTCAAGAGAAGTCTTTTATAGTCGTAGGGAGTTCCCAGAGGAGTTTCAACCTATAGAGGATGACTATACCACAACAAGCGTTCACCGAAGTGAAAAGAGTTTACGTTACCTTCCCTAAGGACCTTCACGTATGCTTGATGCTTGTGGTATTTGTCCGTAGACACCTCTATTTATAGCACTCAATAAGATAGGTTGCTTTGGAATAAATCAATCAATTACTTGTCCCACAAGTTAAGGAAACCCTAAACTTGATAACCAAGTAATAGAGATTAATCTCAATTGGAATTCTTTTTATCATTATCTGCCAAGTGTTTTGTTAGCTCAAAAACACTTCAAGATAGAATCCAACAGACATGAGATAATCTTTATCTTATTGACTCATTGAGGATCGTTAGATGGACCACAAAAGATATTTATGTGATATACAAGTCCATCTAAGAGATAAAGGAGTTTAGAGTTTGACCCAAGTGAAATTCTGAAAGAATATCCACTAAATCCGACACCAGCAAAGTAACCAACACTGGATTCGCGTACAGGTTCGCGAAATGTTCAGTCACTTTGGAACTCAGAAGAAATCCGAGTTTCTGGTTTGCGAACCGGTTCATGAACCGTTCGCCTGTCAGATTTCGTCAACTCTGGATTCCGCTGGAAGTACTGCGCTTAGCCAGAACTTAGACGTGTGTACGTCCTCAGCTGTAATCCATGGACTCTTTGCTCAAGAGTACTCATTTAGATTCATCCATATCCAACTAACGATTTGCAAGCAAACCATTGTAATGGACACATGGCACCGAATCTATCTCATTCATTCTTGTACTCACATTATTTGTGGGAGCAAACACTGGTCATGACACAAGGCCACGTTAGACAAGAATACTCAATCGCTATTATCACTACTAAAGTAGTCGACTATATTTCGAAATAATAGAGAAAGTAGAATAGAAGAATTTCCATAAAGTCATAACTCCTACTAACCTTTTGTCGATGAAGAATTATTGATGTCTTCTTTGTCTTCACAGTCTTCGTCTTCAAGGTCTCTACTACTTTGTCTATATTTCAATTCCGAAATCTAAACTCTAGTAGGCTAAATCAAGAATTGAGTTTTGACACCTAAAACTGACAACTAGCTTGACATACCAACGCTAGTGGGTTTGACCGGACAATGTCCTAACAAGGAGTAATCTCGGAGGCATCATTGTCTGATGACCTCAACTTCGATATACAACTCACTTCGTGGAAGTTACACTTCGATAACCACTCCTACTCAACCTCGAAGGCTTCGATGACCTAACAACAGCAAATCAATGTCGATAGTACAACATCAGCAACTCAACTTCGATGGTACAACATCAGCAACTCAACTTCGAAGGCAACTCGATAAACAACTTCGATGGTAACTTGATAAATAACTTCGAGATGTCAACTTCGATGAAGCAATGCAATATCGTCGACAACTTTGATGACTCAAAGTCGAACTTCAGCCGCCAACTTCGATGTCCATTTAGTCCGAAGGCCACCAACCCTTCTCGATAAGCGTATATTCAAGCATCGCCAGTACACACGGTGTCAATAGCCTCGAAACAGCCAGCTCAACTACTTCGAAGCAACTTCGCCAACCTCCAATGACTGTTTGTACTCAACTCCGATGACTACGAGGCGTCCTACATCGATCACCAACTAATCAACTTCGGGCAACTGCTTCGATCATCTACTAGGCCACATGTGAAAGAAACAGAAACCTCGGAGCAGTATGGTCTACCGGCACAACTTCACCAACACTAGTACTCTCGTGGCAACATTCTAGGAGCAAATTCCCTCACCAGTCGAGAATATCTCCAAAGAACCAACAACAAGCATCGAAGCATCAGCAACTCGGAGCTACCTCAGGTCGAGGAAGAAAATATCGAAGTTCACCATCTCACGCCGATGAATATACAGCTCACCAACTTCACTACCAATGGCTATACCCACAATACATATAAAATACCGGTCATCTTCAATAGCACCAGTTATCATCGATGGCTCAATCTCGATAAGTAACTTCGGAAGTAATATTCTTCATCAGCACCAATCATCTGAGACAGTATGCAAGTATATGATAGGGGCATCAGAAAACTCGATGAAACAGCAAAGCTCTCAGCTCGATGAAGAAGGCAAATTTAGGAATAAATTACCTCTCGATAGTCAGTGTGTATCATGAAAGCATCAAAGGAGACTAATGGTTCACCTCCAAAAGATCAAGTTACCGCAGGAGTGGAGCAAAGATGCATGTCGATAGCAAGAAGAAGAAGAATGAGAATTCGAGGAGGCCTAAAACACTCTCATTCCTCACAAAGAATGATACGTGAAATTTAAACTTCGATGGCTTTGAGGGCTCAATTTCGATGGCTCGATATTCAACGGCTCAGCTTCGATGGCTCAGATTGTCGAATCCACAACAAGGGTTACCAACTCGATCAAAACTACTCTTTCTATGGTGTTAAAAAATGGTTGGTGTGGTGCCAAAAGAAGGCAGTAATATCAAATACACAAAGCACAAGGAAACACCAAAGCAGGGAGACTAAAGGAAAGCCAGGCAATCGCTTCAGACACAAACCCGCATTAGTAGCTTCAACAACCTTCTTGGGGGAGAATTTCTAACATTTTTCTTGCTACTTTAAAAAGTTTCCAAATGTTCTTGCACCTCTACTGCTTAGAATAGCGTTCAAATGAGTGGTACATCAGGTCACGATACAATTATATACAAGATATGAAGTCATATAAGTTTTTATCTACAACATGCTAGATTCTATAAAAGTCGATTGATTTGCCTCCTCCCACCTCGAGGGGCATCAATATCGAAGTTCTATTTATCAAAGTTTCAAACAGATTATATCCTGCATTAGGAGTCCTACTTATATTAGTTTCTTTATAAATTCGAATTGGATCGCTTCCTCCCACCTCGAGGAGCATTAATATCGAAGAGTTTCCATTTTCAAATAAAGATTACATCCTGGATTATGAGTACTACTTATACTAGATTCTTTAAAAATCGGTTGGATCGCTTCCTCCCACCTCGAGGGGCGTGAATATCGAAAAAGACTTAGTTTCGAATTAAGAGAAATAGAGCAATAATAAAGTAATGGGCGTTCCAAGTAAATATGACCGAACCATCTCTTCCCACCTTGAGGGGATGGAGCATCGAATAATTACATTTGAAGATCGAACCATCTCTTTCTACCTCGAAGGAGTGGGGGTATCGAGTATGTTTATACAACATCGAGCAACAAGCAGCGATAATGAAGTTAAGAATTTTTGAGTCACCAATTAGCATTTTTAATGCCTTAAGATTTATTTTCCTCTCGATACAACATATCACATTACGTATAAAGCATACTTGTCACATTATGACACATTCGAAATCTCCTTAGCTTTTATGCAAATCTTCGATTTCGCACGCTATCATGTTATAAACAAATTATGCTTAACACAAACAGCTTGGTACAACCTCCAGATCCTCCTCGATAAGGCAAAGTCCTACCTGATTAGGCACATCTCCTAAGGCTTTGACGCCATGAAAATGAACTGGCCATGACGCCATATCTCCCATAGTGCCTTGACGCAATGAAATTAAAGGCCATGACGCCAAGGCCCGGATGCCACAATAAAAAAAACCTCGAATAACAGGCACAGAGCTGATGTTCATATAAGTCGTAAGGGCCCTACGAGCTATATGACACAGTCCTCTACCCACAAGACACCCTGTTAACGGTGGGTACATTGCATCTAGGCTACATAAGCTAATGAAGCATTTGGACTCACTACCACACGACCATGAGGACTTCTCTTTCTGAGGCGTCGAGGGGACGATAAATGGGATTAACATCTACCTTTAGAGGTGGATGGAACCTCGAGGCAGATAATTAGCTTACATTCACGGGAATGGGAAGCGAGTTACGCAGCCGAGGGACCTCCTCCAAAAAATCAAACACAGCCTTGAGGAGGGGCTAGCGAGAAAAGAAGAGTCGAACTCTAGGCCGCGATAGGAGAACAGTACCATGTCTAAGCTCCAGCAGAGACCGGCACTCCCCCATTGTGCTACTTTATTATCGAGACACATTATAGCAACTACCCACCATAAGTTTCCTGCTTTACATAGGATTAACGGGTTATCAGGACACCACAATGTCCTCTCGGAAGATACTTAAATATCTTCGATACCCACCTAATGTACTGAGGCAAAACGGGTGCCTATGGTCTCGATAGCCAGTGTTTGCTTGAAACCAGCGCGAGTAGCTCAAAGCCTTTGGGAAGGGTGATCCGTACGCCCCCACTAGCTTGGTTTACAGCCTCCCACATCGAAGTAAGCCCCGAAGTTGCACTCTAAGTAGCCTTAGGAGCCTAGAATTTGCAAAGTAACTTCGTGCCTGATCACGAGTTACTAGGCAAGCACCACATCAAAGAAAAGTACGTGATTGATCACATTGTACTACAAAAGAAAAACATGACTCAATCATGAAAAGAAAAACTTCATTGAAGAATGAATCAAAAATATACATCACATATACATTTAACTTCATCGAAGAATGATTCGAAAATATATTTTTCGCTTTATCAAAGAACGAATTGACAATACTCTTAACTTCATTACAGGATGAATCAAAATATGATGCAGGATGGCTCGAAGTGCAACATGATCAAAGTACAAAAAGGATAAAAATGCGCAAAGATTGGAGCACATGATGCAAGGCAGGGGCACAAGCAAATTACAAAAGATATTACTTCGAAGTACTCATTGAAGCATCAAGCGGGAGCATGAACCAAGGATTCTTCGATAAGATCTAGTGAAATGGGTTTTGAGGTTGACTTCGCTTTCAAGACGCTAGAGGAAGGCTGTACATACAAGAACTTCGCTAAGGACCCACTCGTAGACCGCAACATAAATGATACAAGGAACAAGGCAAAATGTTAGCAATCTTTGTTCACCAAGGAGCATGGCATCCTTCGTTTCACAAAGGGAGAGCCACAAAATCAACACACTGGAGCAGTAGCTGGAGCAAAACAAAGAATGCAGGGGCAAAGCCGTTGAATGACAACCTCTTCGTACAATAAATTAGCTTCGTGGATGGTACACTTAGGGAAGAAACAATCCTTTTGCTTCACAAAACTTCAGTTCCTTCACTTTCGAAAGCAAAAGGGGGGCAACTATACAAGGGAATCTCGCGTTGAAAACTTTCAAACTTATTTCTTCAAACAACAATCAAGCAACAACAAATGACACCAACAAACGACACCAACAAACTCGAGAAGCCGTCTAGGAACTTCACGCAAGAGTAGGAGCAAGTACTCATACTCGAAAACCATTTTGTACTCTTCCGCTTAGTTCCTTCGACAGCAATGGAAAGCCAATAACTCATCTCGCTCGAAAGATACTCGAAGGAAGAAAAGATCACAACAAAAGAAACACCTCGACTGTATGAGTATAAAATCTGCATAGGTGCATCATGTTCTATAGCCCTCAGATCTAACTCACACACATAGTTATTTAAACATGATTCAAGGTACGAAGACCTCAAGAACAATACCGAAGGTATGTAAAAAGACATAAAGATTGTATTTCAGTGTTGCTACTACATGGATTATGATCCTAAGGAGCTAGAGGAGATACAGACCTAATCCCTCTCTCGCCACTTAGGTTACACCCAAAAGATTTTCCAACCCTTACAATGCTTTCCAAGCTCGCCTTATATAGGCCGAGCTTGGGTGGTTTACAGCTAATAAGACAAGGGACTCAATCGTGGTGGTGTCAGTCCTTGTCGAGTAAGGCGGTTCCTTCGGCGATTCTCCGAAGATGGTTCTGGGGCTTCGGTCCTTTGGGACAAGGCCCGAATCCCTCTCTTCTGATTCTCCGTTCGGTGTCTTCGGTCCCTCCGTTCCTCGGTTTGGTCCCGAGGCTTCGTTGTTAGTTCCTTTGGTGTGGTCTTGCCCCTTGGATCTCTGACACGTGTCCCGAGAGGTTTTACCCTCCACAGTTTGCCTGTTTCCTTTCCTTGTATCGAAGATGCGAGGAGAGGAAATTTCCTTTTTGCCACCTCTTCTTTTCCATATAACCCCACTACTTGCCAGGTGTAAAAAAATTTCGCCACGTTCTCCCTATCTTCGAGGATTTCGCGGCTTTTTAACTTCTGACCGGCAACGCCGGTTCCTCTTTCACTATTTAAGTTTTGGCTCTCCCTCTAAAAATACTCTAGCCCCTTCGTATCCATCTTCTTTGGCACCGGCGCTCTCTTTCCGAGAAACCTCCCGATTCGTAACTTCATATCAGGCATTCCTCTTCCGGTTTTCTTCATGACCCTTTGTTTTATTCTTCTTATGTTCATAAAGTCGATTCTTTTTGAATTTTCCCTATCTTCCTATCCTCTGATCCATACTGCCTCTGCAACTTCCGGTCGCCGACGGTTTTAGTCTTTCCTTTCTGTGTTTTTTCTTTCTATGTCATCTTCTTCCAAGGTTAATGCCCTTGTTCTAAAGATGAAGGGTATGTACTTCAAAGAGGGTTTTCAGATTGAAGCCATTAACTCTTCCAGATTGACTCCAGAGCTAGTTGAGGAGTATCAATGTGATGAGAACATGCTCTTGGTGACATTTCATCAAATGTATGCAGGGTTACTTCCTCCTCTCTACAAGCCTTCAAATCCTTTGTTTCTTCGCATTCTTTGCTCCCTCCCTAAACCCCGAGGGGATGCAGCTTACTTGCAGCTCCATGTTCCTCATTAATCAGTGGGTTCTTCGTTCCGAAGATAATTTCCCTGTTGGATCTATGGCAAAGTTCTATTTTACTGCTGAGAATTTCTTTAGGCATTACGAGCCCTTTTTAACCCTAGACAACGAATTTGCTCCTTGGGGGGTCAGCTTTCGGTCCGTGGAAGGTAGCGAAAATATCATCCCTGGGTCCTTGGATTACTCCATGGATGAAGACCGGTACTCAGAACCTATACTTCTTGAGGGTCCCGTGCTCCGAGGTTGGAAAGATTCTGGTCGGTATTTCCCTCGGACCGAGTTTGATGCAGGGCATGAGTTTCGGACTCATCATTTGTTCTCCATTCACTTTTCTGACGAGGATAGAGGTTTATCTCGCTCCTCTTCGGGGAAAGGTAAGGGCATTTCCATGGAGCCTTCGGGCAGCTTAAAGCGTTCCCGAACAAATGAGGAGACTATGCAGCAGGTAACAAATACTTTCCTAAGTTCTTTTCTTAGAGTATTCATACTTGCCTCTGTTTGTTCCCTGAGAAAGACGGGTCCTTATCTGCAGGGAAAGTCTTTGAGCGTCTTAAGCCTGAGCAATGATCTGATGGATTTAGAGTATGGGGGAAATTCTGAAGTTCCTCGGCCACTGAAAAATTCTGTTTTTCAGAAGATTCTTAGGGGAGTTCCGTTCAAACGTCGTCGAGCTGCTACGAGACCTCTGATGGAATCAACGAATGCTAACAAGGAGATATCAGCACCGAAGACAGCTAAAACGGTTATCAAAGAAGTGGGTGCCGTTAACCCCTCTGTTGCCTTGCTTACTGCCACCATCGGTGCCTCTGCCTCAGCTACAGTAGGTCCCACGGCTGCTGCCACTGGTGCTGCTTCGGACGTTGTGCTTACAGATTTTTCCACGCCGAGTGCTACCATCGGTGCCTCTGCCTCAGCGGTAGTAATTTCTACAACTGCTGCTGCCGAACCTTCTATTCTTTCGTCGGAAAGAATTGTCACTCCAGTGGACCTTCTTGTTCCCCGAAGGGATGGTTCATTTGTCGAGATAGATTCTTCTAAGGAACTTGTTGCCAGTTTTCCGCAAAGTTCGAAGTTACCGCCTGCTCCGAGTTACGCTAGTAAATATAGGCAATCCTATACCGCGGAAAGGTTTAAAGAAGTCCTTTTTGAAAACCATAATCCTAGTGATTTTACTGTTGAAGTTTCAACTCGCTTTGAAGCCTATGCTACGAATCCCTTGGGGCGTCCTTTAGATCCTGATTTCTGCAGGAAGTTAGGTGATATCTTTGGAGGTGACTGTCCCAGGGCCGATTATGACCTTCGCCGTCCACCCTTGTCCTATGAGGAGAGCTTAGCTATTCTTCAAGCGGTGAGTTGTGGTTTCGTGCTTTTGCCCTTATGTTGATGTTGCCGAGGCCTTGTGTTAACTATTTATCTACAATCTTTCTTGTCAGGGTGACTATCATGCCTCTGGCCTTTTGGCTCATAACTTCGATCATGCTGGTGAGGCTGAGTATTTTGAACGAGAGTTTTACCGGATGCAAGAGGAGCTGGCTCGCGAGAAAGTTCGTAGTGCTCTTGCGAAAAAGAATTCAATAGGTAAGTCTTTTTATCTTTGTCATTTATGTACATATTTTTTTTTTTTTTTTTTGCAGCCTTATGCTAAGAACAAACTTGCTGCCTGCTTGAAAAGGCGAGCTGGAAGAGAGCGAGAAAAAACTCCAAGAGGCCAGATTGACTCTTGACCGACTTCGGGAGGGTCGACAAGCGTCCCATAGTGCCTCTGGTAGTAGGAGTTACCGAAGTGATAGTGGTAGGCTTTTGGAAGAGAGGAACAAATCTTTAGAAGATGTGGATTATTATAGGACGAAAAGACAAGAAGCCGAAGGTCTTTTTGTTAAAGAGAGAAAAAGAGGGGACCAAGCCGAGCGCCTTCTCGAGGAGGCGAGAAATAAGAATGCAACTCTGGCCTGAGAGAATCATTTTTTCCAACTAGATGTGGATCGTTTAACACGAGAGCGAGATGAAGCTCGCTCGGAGAGGTCAATCAGTGCTTCTGGGAGGGTTTTGATTGAAAGGTTAGAGGAGAATATCAAAAATTTGAAGGTTCAGCTGGCAACGTTGAAGAATGTCAACAACGATTTGGTTACGAAAAATGGTACTCTGGAAAGGAGTTGTAGTTATATATGTCTGGAACTTGCCACAGCTAAGAAGTCGAAAGACTATTTTGCTCGTCTCATTGATGAGTATCGAATAGAACTAGCTAAGATTGGGGCCATTACTTCCGAAGATGTTAGGAAGAATGCCTCTGAGTCCCGCTTCTCTAATCAACATGAGGTTTCGAAATATATGATATGTAAAGAAAGTAGGGAGCTAACCCAGCTTTTCATTTGTTCTGTTTCTGAAGTATCCTTGAGTGAGTTTGATCGTCCTATCCTTCTGATGTTTTTCGTGTTTATGTTTTATAGGCATCGAAGCCAATTTGCGGAAGCAGGTTGCTGATGCCGTGGCGGCAAGGGACGATGCTTCCAATCAGCTGGTGAATGAATCCGAACGGAAATTGGAGTCTGAAAACAAGGTTAAACAACTGGCCCGAGAACTATCTGAAGAACGTCAGCGTCGTTCTGCCGATATGAACAGATTTTCTCAAGAACTTGAGCTTGAACACAAGCGTCGCTCGGAAGAGGTGACGAAGTGCACTGAGCAGCTGTCCGAAGAACGAGAATTTCGTCTTAAATGTCAGGCGAGTGTAAGGAACATGGTGACTGGTTTTGCCCTCGTGCATCATCAGCTAAGACATGGTCAAGCTGTCGAAGAACTTCTTTCCAGATCTGCTATAACTACTGCCTTTGCTACTAGCATGGCCTGCCGAAAGCATGGTCGTTCTCTTTTTAGGACCATTGGCATTGAGCCTCCTACTTATGGCCCTATTGGCGCACGCGACTCAGATGCCATAAGTATTTACTCCCTCAGGAGGTATATGTAGCCTTAGCTAGGGATGAGCTTCATAGGAGAGGCTTGTTAAAAAGTTTTTGAATGGTCCGGGTGATGGGGACGACGATGATGATGATGATGATGATGATGATGATTCCAAAGGCGGAAATTCAGGGAGTCCTGGCGGTGATGCCGAGGAGGACACCGAGGGTGCCCATGACGGTCCAGGTGGATCCGAGCATGGTCCCGAGGAGGATCCTGAAGATGGTACTGTTGGTTCAAAAAATGATCTTGTGCCTGGTGCTGGGGGGAAAACTGTCAGTATGGTGGGTGATGTTACCCGAAGTTATGAGGGTTCCACTAAGGGATGTGCTGGGCGAGCCCCAGGTACTGTCTTTGTCAAGGAGAATCATTACTTATTTCAAGAACCTGCTCGAGCATACAGCGAAGAGGAAAGTGAGGAAGAAACTGAGGAAGAAACTGATGGGTGCACTGGCCATGCCCCTGGTGTCGTCTTTGACAAGGAGAGTCATTATTTGTTTCAAGAGCCTGCTCTAGCATACAGCGAAGAGGAAAGTGAGGAGATTACCCCTTCAAGGTCAGACCACTTTGGATTTCGGACGCACGAAGGTGCCATCCGAGTTGGCAAAGGTCTTATGGAGGAGATGGAAATTTTTGATGATGCCTCCCTTCGTGCCTAGCGAAGGTTTTTCAAATGCTTGGTTGCCATTTTGCTCTGCCTCTTTTGGATGTGTTCCTCCGAATCATTTGTTTATACACATATTTTTTGTTATTGCTTTCTTTGCCCTGCACTGATTATATATATATATATATAAAGGATTTGTTTGTTTATTTTTTCCTTTATGCCCCTCCTCAAGGCTGTTTTTTATTTGGAGGAGGTCCCTTGGATGCATAACTTATTTGCCATTTTCCACAAATGCAAGTTAATTAGCTGCCTCAGGGTTCCATCTTCCTCTGTAGGTAGATGTTAATCCCATTTATCGTCCCCTCGACGCCCGAGAAAGTGAGGTTCTCATGGTCGTTTGGTAGTGGGCACGAATGTATCATCAGCTTATGTAGCCTTGATTCAAGGTGCCCGCCGCTAACGGGGTGTCTTGTGGGTAGAGGACTGTGCCATATAGCTCGTAGGGCCCTTACGATTTATATGGTCATCAGCTCTGTGCCTGCTTGTTCGAGGTCTTTTTATTTTTTGGCGTTACAGCCTTTTTATTGTTGGCGTTTTTTAGCCTTGGCGTTAAAGCCTTTTTATTTTGCGACGAGGCACTAGGGGAGATGACGTCATTGCCAGTTTATCCATGGCGTTAAAGCCTTTGCAATTTTATCTAGCCAGGTGGGATATTTTATCCATCCTGGCAGGATTTGGAGTTTGATTTCAGAAGAGGTTGCATCAAAGGGTGCGATTTTCATTTATTCAATCTTTCTACGAGTGCTGCTTACATAAGAAGTTTGATTTTTTAGACGAGGTGTTTCATATGCTTCCCCTCCGTTGGGTTCTTTAACTTCTGACCTTCGAGGTTGATAAAGCTATACGTGTCGTTCCCAAGTTGCTTTTCTATGACGAACGGCCCTGACCAGAAAGGTTCTTGTTGAATATTCCTGCCTTCGCTAGGCTCGCTCAATTGTTCATTCGGAGTCTGAAGGCAACCTGCTACTACGAGGAACTGTTCTCTATTGTCGAGACGTTGGTTCCTTTTTCTGTTGTCTGGCCTGATGCTTGCCATTCCTGCTTCGGTTTCAGCTATGAATTTCTCTATGCTTTCATCTGTGATTCTTGGTTGCTTAGATTGCCCCGAGCATTCTTTGCTACTTTCTTTGGCCTGAGTGTCAATTTCATTGCAGGCACGAGCTTCAGAGGGGTCGCCTGGTATTTCTGCGATTCCCTGTGGAGTTGGAAATCTGATCTTTTGATGTAAAGTTGAGGATACTCCCATGATGCCATGCCATGGCCTTCCCACGATAGCGTTATAGGGAGAGTCTATGTCAACAATGTTAGGGCATTGTCCGGTCAAACCCACTCGCGTTGGTATGTCAAGCTAGTGGTCAGTTTTAGGTGTCAAAACTCAATTCTTGATTTAGCCTACTAGAGTTTAGATTTCGGAAATGGGATATAGACAAAGTAGTAGAGACCTTGAAGACGAAGACTGTGAAGACAAAGAAGACATCAATTATTCTTCATCGACAAAAGGTTAGTAGGAGTTATGACTTTATGGATATTCTTCTATTCTACTTTCTCTATTCTTTCGAAATATAGTCGACTACTTTAGTAGTGATAATAGCGATTGAAATCGTATTCTTGCGTAACATGGCCTTGTGTCATGACCAGTGTTTGATCCCACAAATACTGTGAGTCAAGAATGTATGAGATAGATTCGACGCCATATGTCCATTGCAATGGTTTGCTTGCAAACTGTTAGTTGGATATGGATGAATCTAAAGGAGTACTCTTGAGCAAATAGTCCATGGATCACAGCTGAGGACGTTCTCACGTCTAAGTTCTGGCTCAGCCCAGTACTTCCAGCGGAATCCAGATTTGACAAAATTTGACAGGCAGACGGTTCCCGAACCGGTTTGCGTACCAGAAACTTGGGAATTCTCCTGAGTTCGAGATGTCTATTTGTTCACGTACCAGTACGTGAACCTGACGTGGATATCTCACTGGTTGTCGAATTTAGTGTATATTCTTTTAGAATTTCACTCTGAGTCAAATTCCAAACTCCTTTATCTCTTAGATGGACTTGTGTAAAACATAAAGACCTTTTGTGTTCCATCTAACGATCCTCAATGAGTCAATAAGATAAGATTATCTCTGGTCTGTTGGATTTCTATATTGAAGTGTTTTTGAGCCAACAAAACACTTGGCAGATAATTCTAAAAAGAATTCCAATTGAGATTAATCTCTATTACTTGGTTGGCAAGTTTAGGGTTTCCTTAACTTGTGGGACAAGTAATTGATTGCTTAATTCCAAAGCAACCTATCTTATTGAGTGCTATAAATAGAGGTGTCTACGGACAAATACCGCAAGCATCAAGCATACGTGAAGGTCCTTAGGGAAGGTAACGTAAACTCTTTTCACTTCGGTGAATGCTTGTTGTGGTATAGTCATCCTCTATAGGTTGCAGCTCCTCTGGGAACTCCCTACGACTATAAAGACTTCTCTTGAGAGTTGGGAAGCACAGGTAGGAGATTGAAACCATCTTTGGTTGAAATCGGATTAACCTGTAACCTTGGTAACCTGATCACGTTCTTGTCTATTCTAAAGTCTGTCTCTTCTGATATACGGCTATTCAAGAACTGATACGTTACTCAACAAGGTTGGAAAGGTAGCAACGCACGGCTGCACTCGGTGTTGTAAGACCTAGTTGGATCCAGTTATATAAGTTCCTTAAGTGGTTCTTCGTATATAACTGAGGTGGATTCGAATTGGGCATTGCTTACTTGGTTTGCGTGTCAGCCCCGATTCAAGAAGTAGATTTCCGTATGACCTGGATTTAACAATCCGAAGGAAGTCATCTTGTGTATGGTAAACTGATAGAGGACAGTTACACCATACGTCAACAGTTTGGTTGAAAAGCCAATATTGCTGACACAAGCCTTTGGCATCGGTCAAAGCAACTCCTAGGCCTGTAACGGACATCAGCTAGGGGAATCAAGTGCGTGACGATCTGTGGGGGATCCAGAGACGTAAGGAAGGCGACAGTAGCCAATTCGCTTGGATGGCTTGAGTTGGTCTCTGCTACATCCCAGACCGAAGTCTTATAGTAGGCTAGTGTTTGTAGTCAGATTGTACTGGGCGGTGTTCAAACTGGACGAGGTCCCGAGGTTTTTCTGCAAGGCAGTTTCCTCGTTAAAAAAACGTTTGGTGTCTTGTGTGCTTTTACTTTCCACATTATAACTCTGATTTATAATTAAAGCACCAAGTAGTACGTTATTGCCTAACTGTCGAGATTACTCCAGTTAGAGGTTTGGATATTGATTTTTGAGATCGTCCAAACTTTAACCATAAGACTCACGAGCCAAAACGAAAAGTTGGTAGTATTTCGGTACCCCTTCTTTTTCAGTTGTATCAGAGCAGGTAAACACATTAAAGACGTAACTGTCTGTGTTTAACCAGGCTTGTGAGTCATGGATCAAAGAGTAAGAGCTTGTAACGTACCACCAAAGTTTGATGGCACAAACTACCTATGGTGGAAGACTGCAATGACTTCGTTTTTGCAAGCCCGAGACTTCAAAACTTGGGTTTACGTCGTAAAGGAATATACACCTCCTACTGTTGTAGTTGATGGTAAAACTGTTCCTAAAGACATAGTGGTTTATGATGATGTGGAAACACTCGCCGCTAAGCAAAACTATGATGGGCTTAATGCTATCATTCATGCAGTTACACCTGATCTATTCCAGCACATAGCTACATGTGAAACCTCTTTTGAGGCCTGGAAAAGATTAAGGAATGTATTCGAAGGTAATACAGCAGAGAAAGAAGCTAGACTTCAAAATCTCATGTCCGACTGGGAAAACCTTCGAATGCTTGAGGATGATACCTTTGAAGATTTTAATCACAAATTGTCTGAAATATCCGTGCCTTTATGGATTGAAATTGAAATCAATCTATGATGTCTTGTTGTGATTATCGATTGATGAGATTAAATGATATTTGGGTATTGTTTAATTGTGTTTTTGGTAGTATAAATTATAATGGAAGAAATCGAAAAGTATTTGTTGTTGTTGTTGTTGTTGCTGCTGTTGTTGTTGTTCTGTGTCTTTTCATATGGCCACCTTTCATTATTACTTTCATTGCAGATCGATGCCAAATTTAGCATCGAATATTGTTTCTACATCCAACACCAACAATGTTTCAAGTCCACAACCAAACAATGTTCCAAGGTCGCAGCCAAATGATGAAGCAGTTTCACCATCAAGTGGCAAACGTCCTCGAGCTGATGAAGCAGATGGTACTACAGAGGTTGCTGCAGCAGAGAATGCTGAAGTGATAGGAGGAACACGTGCATTAAGATCAGATGTTTGGCTCGAGTTCGAAAGAATACTTGAGAATAAGAAGTTACCAGATGGTAAAATAGAGATTATCAAAACAGCCATATGCAAACATTGTAATGCTAAACTTGATGCGTCCAGTAGTTCCGGAACCAGCCACCTAAGGAACCATCTAAGAAGTTGCAAGAAGAGACCTCAGAATCAACCTGGACAAACAAAATTGACTACCACGAAAACAGGTAACCAAGCTGCAAAGTTAGCCAATTGGAAATACGATCCAGAAGCTAGCCGATTACTTATTGTTAAAATGATTGCTAAGCATGACTATCCTTTATGTATGGTTGAGCATTATTATTTTCGCGAGTTTGTGAAGTCTCTCAACCCATCTGCCAAGCTACTTGGAAGGAATACATATCGAGAAGATGTTATGAAAGTATATACTCAGTTAAGAAATGAGCTGCAAGAGTACTTGGATAAATTGACATCTAAATGCAGTCTAACAACGGATATGTGGACATCTAAGCATACACGTGATGGTTATTGTTGTGTAACATGCCATTACATTGATGACGATTGGATATTACATAAGAAAACACTTGCATATAGGGTGGTGCCATCTCCACATACAGGAGAAGTTCTGGCAGACGTCGTTGTAAGAGCAATCGCTTTGGAATGGAACATTGATAAAAAAATTTTTGCTTTAGCTGCTGACAATGCCAGCAACAATGATGTGATAATGATGAACCTCAAGTATTGGCTTAGTAGCAAGAATTGTTTGGTTCTTGGAGGGGAGCTGTTTCAAATGAGGTGCAGCAACCATATCTTGCATTTAGTTGTACTACAAGGGATGAAAGTAGCTGCAAATTTTATAGCAAGAATCCGAGAATGTGTGAAGTTTATCAAGTCTCCGCAAAGCAGAAAAGAGAAGTTTGAAAGTGCATTGATGCAAGTTAGGCTCCCTATACGGTCTGTATCTCTAGATGTAGACACAAGATGGAACTCCACTTACGTGATGCTTAAAAATGCTATTGATTTGCGTCAAGGATTTGCACGTCTAGCAGAGTTAGATGATGATTTCAGTAGGTGTCTCCCAAATTCAGAGGAGTGGGAACAGGGAATAAACATTTGCCAATGTTTGAAAGTGTTTAATGATATTACAAATAGATTTTCGGGGATCAAGTATCCAACAGCAAATTTGTACTATAATGGTGTTCATGAAGTTAACAAGAACATTCGTACATGGGAATCCAGTCCTCATACTTATATTAAAGAAATGGCGTTGAAGATGAGGGAAAAATTTGATAGCTATTGGAGCCAGAGTAATTTGTTGATGAGCATCGGTGTGGTTTTAGATCCGCGCTATAAGGTACGATGGATAGAATTTGTTTACAAGAAATTATATGGTAATCATCTCTCCTTAGCTCATATTAGCAAATTTCGTCGATCTTTGGATATTCTTTTTTCATCATATGAATCTCAAAGTGGCTCTTCGGCTCCCGATTATTTTGGTAACTCATCTACAAGTGGAATAGGTTCAGCTAACCTTGAGGATACTGGAATTACTTCTGAAAATAACCTCGAATATGACGAGTTTATGATGCAAAATACTAATGTTGGGGTTCATAAGTCAGAGTTAGAAAAATACTTGGAGGAACCCTTGCTTGCAATTGCAAAAGGCTCCGACGAATCAAAATTTGAAATATTAAGTTGGTGGAAGATTAATGCCCCTAACTACCCAACCCTTGCAAAAATTGCTCGAGATGTCTTGGCTGTTCCTGTGACTACTGTAGCATCGGAATCTACCTTTAGTGGTGGTGGTAGGGTACTTACAACTCATAGGAGTTCATTAGCTCCAGAACTTGTTCAAGCATTACTTTGTTTGAATGATTGGTTGCCAGATCTCAATGGTCAGTAATTTTCTTATTTATTGATAGTGCAAAATCATTTACATTCATTGTCTTGACAGCCATAGATCGTCTTACAATGAATAACTTGCTTTGATACTTTTCAGAAGTCGTGGAGGTTGATGACAGTAATCGAGCTTAGGTGAAGGTGGAAATCAGTGCATATATATATATACAGGTATGTGATATGTTTCTGCATATATTATTTGAGTGGATCAGTAGTATTCATGTGAAAACAAAGCCAGCAAGTTACAAGCTTAGAGATAGACAGAAAGGGAAATGAGCTTATTTTTTTCATGTACTCTCTAGCAATTGTGCCTAACAATCCCTGTTAGTGGCCTTACACTATATATGCCTGAGTACAGACAGGTGGTCTTTATATAAATATATAATGCATGTGTCATCTCTCGTTCAATGCCAACTAAATATAAGAATTGTTGTCTGGTCATATTCGCGACGTAGATGCCTTCATTAGAATCATTACCCGTGTGCTTAGATTGATTCTGATCGTATAGTTTCTCATTCAAAAATTGAGTTCAGTGTATATATCTCTAACACATTTCAATTGTATGCAGGTGTGTTTATAAAAAGGAGGGGGTAGAACACGGAATGGAGCTAGAAGAAAAGAAGATAGATGTGTAGAACATGGATTAGAGCTAGCACATTACATTTTTTGGATTCAACTTTTTACATTTCCATTTATTTTTCGCATGAACAAGTAGTCTACTAGTACTGCTACTAGTTTGTTAAGATTTCTACTTCTATCAGATTTCTTTTTTGGTATTATTAAAAGATTGGAAATTCAACATAGTATTGATGGTTTATTATAGAGCTTAAAATTATTATGTTAACGGATTAGTAAAGGATATTATCCGTTATCCGTTAATATTAACGGAACGGATACGGTATGAATTTTTACTATCCGTTGGATAATTAACGGATAACGGATATCCGTTAAAAATTAATGGAACGGATGCGGTATGGCCAATATCCGTTCCGTTAAGTACCGTTGACAGCCCTAATTCCGGAAAGGGACATTGTGAGTAAAATTCTGAGGTCGCTACCATCAAGGTACGAATCCAAAAAGCATGCCATCCAGGAGATGCATGGCTTAGACATAACAAGAAGTGACCTTGTAGCTAAGCTAAAGATCTTCGATCATGAGAGAAAAGATAACCCCAAATCTATCGCTTTTGAGGCTGCGAGCACTCCGTGCACCTCCTCACCACAGAAATCGTCTTGGGTTGATGAGTGCACAGACCCTAACGATGAAGAAGTGGACACTGAACTGTCTCTGATTACACAGCAACTGAAAGATCTTCTCAGATCTAGAAGAGACAGGCAATTCAGGGGTAAAAGGCCCTTACCAGCTTTAAAACCTAATCCTGACAGGGATGAGGATGACCTAGCTGAAGTGCAATGCTTCAAGTGTCGAGGCTTTGGACACATGAAAGACGTTTGCCCTAGTAAGGACTACTTCAAAAGGGATAATGCTCTCTCCGCTCGATTCGATGATATGCCTGACCAGCATGAATTCGAATTAGATTTTGGAGAAACTGCTTTAATGGCAGGGACTTCAGATGAACGATCTAAACATGATGATTTGAAAAACATTTTAATTCATCAGTTGATCGACAAGAGCGAGAACCTTGTTCAAGAAAAATATCAGTTAAATCTGATCTTGAAAAGGTAGAGAAAACCCTTCTCCTGAAAGATCAAGAACTTAAGAAATTAAGTGATGATCTCTCCTCAACTTTGTCCTTGAAGGATAAAGAGATTGATACCCTAAAAGATGATCTCCAAAGGCTCTCTGGTAGCTCAGATAAAGTAGCAGCAATGTTATTTGGTCAAAAAGCCTTTGGAAATACCAATGGATTGGGGTTCAATAGTAACACTTACACCAAG
>JAJJMA010326855.1:0-10348 GCA_023529015.1 Papaver nudicaule
AAATACCTTTTTTTGTTACACAAAAGATGCATCTACCTATATAAACAGTGGAAATCTGAATCGCAGAACATGAAACTTCTCATAAGTAGAACATAGCTAGCAAGACGTTATTAGCTTGTTGCGCACAGTGGGTATGTGGCACCGCAAAATGCTAGATTTTTTTGTTCACCTGCCACTTCAACAGTGATGCATGTATCATATGAAATGAACATCAGGTCTTTCTCGCTTGAAAAGCTCTTTAGCAAAAGCATTGTCCACAAACAAACCAGAAAGCTTCTTACACCCGTAACACAAAGCTCTCAATCCTTGTTCACATATCTGCGGGCACCTTATCACGTAAAGGGTTTCCAAGTTTCTGCAATACAAACCAATCGCTTCCCATCCTTCAAGCTGTATCTCATGACAAGAATCTAGCCACCGTAACCTCAATAAAGGGCAACCTATTGAAAAAGCTATAACTGCTTCGTCGGTAACTGCAGGTCCTGATAGACGCAGAGATTGAATCCCTCCTCCACTCACCATTGCTTTAATCCCCTCTGTTGTAAATTTAGGCACATTTTCTGCATAAACATGAGTCAAGGTCTTCGGAGACCCAAGAAACCCCAAACCTGTTACACTGCTGCAATCCTCAATAGTAAGTGAACGGATTTTGTGACAGTTTTGTACAAGCGAACTTATTCCTGAATCCGTAATCCCTTGGCAGCTTCTAAGGTCGACTTTCTCCAGGGATGCACAACATTTTGCTAAGACTTCTAAACCTTTGTCAGTAATCCGTTCACAGTGTCCGAGGCTCACTGTCTCTAAGGATGCACAACATTTAGCAAGGACTTGTAAGCTTTTATCACTAATCCAATGACAGTCTCCCAGGTCTACCGTCTCCAAGGAAGCACAACATTTTGCCAGGATTTCCAAACCCTCGTCAGTAATTCGTTCACAGTTGTGGAGGTCATGCACAACATTTTGCCAGGACTTGTAATCCATAATCAGTAAGCCCTTGACAGTTTCCGAGACCGACTGTCTGCAAGGATAAGCAACTTTTACCCAGCACTTCTAAACCTTTAACAGTAATCGGCAGTCGACAAGAATAACCACGGGAATGGGTCAGATTTACGGATGCTAAATTCGGGAACAAAGATAATATCAAAGACAAATTCTTATATGAATACTCACGGCAAAAACTTAAGCACAGATATTGAACTTCTGATCCAAACAAATTCGACTGTGACGTAACATAATCTTTTGAGGTGCTGGAATCGAATCAACAACCTGCAAAGAATTCTTGAAAAGACTTCCGGAGTAATATCTGCTGATTTACGTAAGCTACATTCAGAATTGTTGATGTCCCATAAGGACTCATGATCATTTTTGTTCTGAATATGGAGCCAGCGATGGCAAACCAGACTAAAGGAACTATGGTCAGTACTGGATGTTAGTCTCTGGTATACAAGGTTCAGAGAGTCATCCGGGAGATGTGCATAGCTTTTCTTCTTGCAAGGATGCATATCATCTACAAGTTGCTGGAGGAAGACACGAGAATTTGGGGTTTTTCGCGATGAACTGCTGTTATGTGGAGAGGGTAACCCTGCGATTCTTCTTGATTTATAGGAGAGAAAATACAGCATTGTGTCAGGTCATCCAAAATCCAGCATTGTAAAGCTGGGTTGCACGGACTCGGACACGGAGACGCGGACACGACACGACACGGTCGAGGTCTCAAAATTGTAGGACACGGACACATTTATATATTTAGTAAATATATAATTTAACTATATTAATATATGAAATTAATGCTAGGAGAAGTAGTATAAAATGCTGAAAATATACAACCTACACACAAAAGCGTGAATAATGACTCAATGGTTAAGCTCCTTAGGTGGGATTATGACCTTGAGAGTTCGGATCTCAAGGGACAATATACTAAATTATCACTTAAAGTAGAGAGTTTACCGAGTTAACTGAGTTGACCGCGTCGTATGCGTGTCGTGTCCGCGTCCGTGTCCGACACGAGTCCGACGCAGACTCGGGCCCAAAATCGGCGCCTGTGCAACCCAGGTGTAAAGCCCAAGATCCCTGAGAAAGCCTAGTATTGTGGCTCCAATCGATATTGGTGGCTGTATTGGAGCTTGGTGGTGGCTCCAATTGTTATTTGTGGTGTAAGTAGTATTAAGTCTTATCCCAAACAAATTTGCCAAGCAAGTTTTAAGTATCTTATCTTCTTAACCATACAGAGAAATAAGTGTAGGAAATACCACAGAGATGAGCAAAAGTAGCTGAAACAAAAATGAAGCAGTAATTCAGAAGCTGTGCAACAAAATCTAGAAGGCTCAAGGAAGGAGGGATTCTGGGGTTTTGGAATGGATGCAATTCAAAAGATAGCGCTTCCAATTGTCGGAATAGTTGCCGTTGCTGCCGTGACTTTCTATGCCGTAAGCTTCAATGAGATTCGTGAGGTATGAAACATAGTTATTGACTTATCGTCCTGAATTGAATACTTATACTGTACTAGTAAAACTGCAAATTAATGGTATGTATGGTGAAATTGATCATAACAAAATCTGTTGGGATGATGTTGTATGTATGCAGAAATCTCTCAAGGATTACGAAGATAAGGAGAATGATGGAGCATTTCAGTCTTCATTGAGTTCCAGGGCAAGAAGAGCTAGAAAAAAAGCTGACAAACAAAATAGAAGGAATTAGTTCTTCGTGTATGATTGTGCCGCATGTCTTTTTTACACTTCCGGTTCCTCTAATTACTGAGAATAAAATGTATCCTGGAGTGGTTCTTTCATTGTTTTTTTTCATCAACGAACATGTATGGATGGTGTAATTTACTTTTTATATAGAAATCTACCGCTGCAATTGGATGTCCATCGCCGTCTTTTAGGCGCTTAGCTATGTATGTATGTATACCAGACTAGAGACTCACACTTATGTGGTGACAGATTTATGCAATGCCAGTGATGGCAATATGACATCCATTGGCAGATTTATGCAAAAGCATGAATATTGCCATGTTGCTGAAATGAATGTTCGGTTTCAATTTAAGCATTCCAAATGCTGTTCTGAGCTAGCTAGTATACATACATGAACAGGCAATGAAGAAGCATTTATTCTCATAATCTGATTAGCTAGTATCATATAGGTACTAGACTACTAGTTACATTAAAAGCTCAAGACGAAGAAATTACAGATCCGTCGTTAATTAATATTTGCATTTGATATTTTTATACCGTGCCTTGTTGAGGCTTTCAGTTGGTCCTGTCTCTCAAATTCACTGCCATTTTGCTTGGCTTCAAATTACATTGACCTTGACCTCACAATTGACTTGTTGACTCAAATTACACCCTTTTAACATTTCAGGTATACTACACACGAAATCATAACCGTCTACAGTAGATGACTGAACCCTAAAATGAAGGGGCAGATCTGCAATCCTTATAAGTAGTACTACTAGTGTAGCTTTCTTTTGACTCTCTCATTTGTGCTTCCATCTCCTTTGCAAAGAGAAAATGAAAGGAAGAAACCAGAACCTAATCTTCAGATCACGACAACAACATCATGGCACATGGTTGAATAACACCATCATCATAATCAATGATGGCTATATATCCATACGCACTATGATTTTTCCTCTCAAAGTTGTAATTTACTGTCTTGAGTTTACCTGTAATTTCATCTTCAGTTATGCAATTGGTTAGACTGATGAAGGAGGTGGGGGTGCAAAACATATTCAGATGAAATGAGTAAAAAAGAAAAATTGGTTGGAAGAAGAGGGAATAATTTCTGAAGAAACAGGGACCATAAGAAAATCATATTCAGATCAGTTGATGGCAAGAGTCAGTGATGAATGTGCAAGTTGTAATACTAGTTTTGCTTAGTTTGTATCTGGTCAATATTATCATGCCTTTAGATCTGTCTATTCTGAATTGTTTTTCTACTGCAATATGCCATGTAATTGTTCTTCACGAGATCTTTTATGTTGTAACCGAGCAGAAACTTCTTGAATCTGAAATTGTTTTGGTATGACTCTGTTGTCACTAGTTTGATTTTTTTCATGGATGCTGTAATTTATTTTTTATATAGTAATCTACCACTGCAAATGGATGTGCATCTCCGTCTTTTAGACGCTTAGCTATGTATGTATACCAGACTCACTTATGTGGTGACAGATTAATGCAATGTCATGTAGCTGGAATCGATGTTCGGGTTCAATGTTAACTACATACATCAACAGACACTTAAGCATATATTATAACAATCTGATTAGTATACATACTAGTTACATTGAAAATTAAGCTTAGATGAAAAAATTGAAGATCCCTTTATGCACTCCATATCGATATGTCAAGAGTACCAGATCCCTTGCTAATATTTGCAGCTGATAACTTTACACTGTGCCTTCATTCCTCGAGGCTTTCAGATGGTCCTTTCAAAATTCACTGCCATCTTCCTTGGCTGCTGCAAAATATTGAAGGCTCAAGGAAGGAGGAATTTTGGAATGGATACAATTCAAAAGATAGCACTTCCAATAGCACGAATAATTGCAGTTGCTGCCCTGACTATTTTCGAGGTATGAAATATAGATATCGTCCTAAATTGAATTGTATACTACTCAAAGTGCAAATTAATATTGGTACGTATGTTGAATATCTGGTGTAATCTCAAATGTAAATCCAGGTGATAGAGTGCCCATATTCCAGCTAAAGATAGACCACTTTTCCCCATGAAATGTCTTAAGGTGGGATCAGGCTCATGGACCTCACATTGACACGGAATTACACGGTCAGTCAGATACATGGATCAACGGTTATAAGTTAACCCTAAATTGAAGGGGCAGATCTGCAACCCTTATAAGTAGTAGTAGAGTGTAATGCCTCATATCCTGTGCAGAGAGAAAATGAAAGGAAGAAACCAAAACCTAATCTTCATATCTCGGCAACAACATCATGGCAGATGGTTGAATAACACCATATATATCCATCCGCACTATGATATTTCCTCTCAAAGTTGTAATTTCACTATACCATTACTTTCCAGTCCAGATCTACAATAGGTTAGACTAATAAAGGAGCTGGGGGTTGAATATAACCATGTGCCGAAGAAGAATTGGTTAGAAGAAAGAGTACATAATTTTTGAAGAAAAAGGGAACCATAAGAAAATCAAATTTAGATCAGTTGATGGCAAGAGTCAGTGAATAACAACCTTGGTTTGTTTGTGTTGAATGTGCAAGTTGTGATACTAGTCTTGTTTGTTTAGATCATTTAGTCTTGTTTGAGTTTGTATGTCTGGTCAATATTATCATGTCTTTAGATCTGATATTCCGAATTGTTTTTCTACTGCAATATGTTTATTGACAGTGGCTTAGGCCCCCTAGCTATGTATATATACCAGATTAGAGACTCACTACTGCGACAGATTTATGCATGCGTGAATAATGTCATGTTGCTGGAATCAATGTTAGGTTTCGATTCTAAGCATTCTGGAAGGCTGTTTTGAGTTGGTCCTGTCTCTCAAACTCCCTGCCATCTTCCTTTGGCTGCTGCAAATCTACAGCTTCAACCCTACTTCTCTCTATATAAGCAAATTATTCCTACGCGTCCTCCATGCTGATAGCAGCTTTGGCATCAGAATCTCATACCACAAAAGAGTGACTAACAAAACGATTAGACAAGCTATCCGAGGTGATGTTATCTCGCATGTAAAACCAGGTGGAAACATCTGATAGACTGCCCATAATCCGATCCATGGAATCATAAACCATGGAAGCAGAAATTTGTACGACCAGTTTCAATTACAAAAAAAAAAATACCAAGGGGTTTCATAATTCACTAGTTCTTAATCCTTGCGAGGCACGAGGGAGATTTTACACCAGTCGATGCTGTCAAGTTTTTCAAATCTACGTACCAGTACCTAAGCAGGTATTGCATATAGTTGATAATTAAGTTAGTGTCAGAATTGAGTCCCAGGAGTTCGAACCTATAGAGGGATGTAAGGAAAACTGGCACAAGAAAAGAAGATGAGAGGCTCACAATACAACACAGAGATACACTGTAGTGAAAATTTAAACCATAACAAAAGCCACTAATAATGTGCATTCTTACTAGATTACACATTTATTTTTTAAATCCTTGCTTACCAGTCTAACATCTCTCAAACGTTCAGTTTATTGTTAATAGAAAAAGCAAGGGGACTTCTAATCTTCTATGAAGACTAGAGTAACGATACAGACACGAGCATGATGGTTCTTTGCAAATGTCTCCAGGTCAGCTGATAGTCTAGCAGTGTCCCACCCATAGTCACCAGCGAATTCACCAGTTAAGGGACCGAGATATTTCACACAGTCAGGACCAGACCATGGACTTCCTGAAGCTGCAGCAGGCTTCTTTGTCGATGTCTTCCTCATCGAGATCTTACCATTGCTGCTGGTTCTAACATTGGCTGGGAATTCAGACTGTCCGCTTTCCCTACAAATGATGGAGCTGAGAGAGCCATGGTTGCCATTAAATATGTTTTTTGTTAGATAGAAAATGAAAGATAATTTGATGTTGGCTTTTATTGTTCACTGCAGCTCGATGGAACACGCTCGTACACTTCCGCTTGCTTAGTATCTACAAAACCAAACAAATAGAATTATAAACTTGATACTCATTATCAGAACCTAATGTAAAATCAATGAAAACTAATGTACCTTTTATTTTTAGATGCAAATTGGATAGTATGAAGAAACACAAATACAAATGAAATCGAAACTACTGCCTAGTTCATAAACACCTTCACTAAGGATTGGTTTCTCTGTTGTTTTTGGAAACACCTTCACCAACCCCAAAAAATTGCTCAAATAAAAACAGCATGTAGGATTGTCCTACAGGCTACACTCACTTTTCAATAACCGAGTCAGAGTCAGAGGCTGAGTCAGGAGAAAACAAACAAGGTGTAGGCTCCTATTATGTTCAAGTCTTAACATAGTATTAGAAGGTTTTATGTTTCTACAGAACAATGAAGTGTACTTGGATAACAAACTGAAATACCTTTTTTTGTTACACAAAAGATGCATCTACCTATATAAACAGTGGAAATCTGAATCGCAGAACATGAAACTTCTCATAAGTAGAACATAGCTAGCAAGACGTTATTAGCTTGTTGCGCACAGTGGGTATGTGGCACCGCAAAATGCTAGATTTTTTTGTTCACCTGCCACTTCAACAGTGATGCATGTATCATATGAAATGAACATCAGGTCTTTCTCGCTTGAAAAGCTCTTTAGCAAAAGCATTGTCCACAAACAAACCAGAAAGCTTCTTACACCCGTAACACAAAGCTCTCAATCCTTGTTCACATATCTGCGGGCACCTTATCACGTAAAGGGTTTCCAAGTTTCTGCAATACAAACCAATCGCTTCCCATCCTTCAAGCTGTATCTCATGACAAGAATCTAGCCACCGTAACCTCAATAAAGGGCAACCTATTGAAAAAGCTATAACTGCTTCGTCGGTAACTGCAGGTCCTGATAGACGCAGAGATTGAATCCCTCCTCCACTCACCATTGCTTTAATCCCCTCTGTTGTAAATTTAGGCACATTTTCTGCATAAACATGAGTCAAGGTCTTCGGAGACCCAAGAAACCCCAAACCTGTTACACTGCTGCAATCCTCAATAGTAAGTGAACGGATTTTGTGACAGTTTTGTACAAGCGAACTTATTCCTGAATCCGTAATCCCTTGGCAGCTTCTAAGGTCGACTTTCTCCAGGGATGCACAACATTTTGCTAAGACTTCTAAACCTTTGTCAGTAATCCGTTCACAGTGTCCGAGGCTCACTGTCTCTAAGGATGCACAACATTTAGCAAGGACTTGTAAGCTTTTATCACTAATCCAATGACAGTCTCCCAGGTCTACCGTCTCCAAGGAAGCACAACATTTTGCCAGGATTTCCAAACCCTCGTCAGTAATTCGTTCACAGTTGTGGAGGTCATGCACAACATTTTGCCAGGACTTGTAATCCATAATCAGTAAGCCCTTGACAGTTTCCGAGACCGACTGTCTGCAAGGATAAGCAACTTTTACCCAGCACTTCTAAACCTTTAACAGTAATCGGCAGTCGACAAGAATAACCACGGGAATGGGTCAGATTTACGGATGCTAAATTCGGGAACAAAGATAATATCAAAGACAAATTCTTATATGAATACTCACGGCAAAAACTTAAGCACAGATATTGAACTTCTGATCCAAACAAATTCGACTGTGACGTAACATAATCTTTTGAGGTGCTGGAATCGAATCAACAACCTGCAAAGAATTCTTGAAAAGACTTCCGGAGTAATATCTGCTGATTTACGTAAGCTACATTCAGAATTGTTGATGTCCCATAAGGACTCATGATCATTTTTGTTCTGAATATGGAGCCAGCGATGGCAAACCAGACTAAAGGAACTATGGTCAGTACTGGATGTTAGTCTCTGGTATACAAGGTTCAGAGAGTCATCCGGGAGATGTGCATAGCTTTTCTTCTTGCAAGGATGCATATCATCTACAAGTTGCTGGAGGAAGACACGAGAATTTGGGGTTTTTCGCGATGAACTGCTGTTATGTGGAGAGGGTAACCCTGCGATTCTTCTTGATTTATAGGAGAGAAAATACAGCATTGTGTCAGGTCATCCAAAATCCAGCATTGTAAAGCTGGGTTGCACGGACTCGGACACGGAGACGCGGACACGACACGACACGGTCGAGGTCTCAAAATTGTAGGACACGGACACATTTATATATTTAGTAAATATATAATTTAACTATATTAATATATGAAATTAATGCTAGGAGAAGTAGTATAAAATGCTGAAAATATACAACCTACACACAAAAGCGTGAATAATGACTCAATGGTTAAGCTCCTTAGGTGGGATTATGACCTTGAGAGTTCGGATCTCAAGGGACAATATACTAAATTATCACTTAAAGTAGAGAGTTTACCGAGTTAACTGAGTTGACCGCGTCGTATGCGTGTCGTGTCCGCGTCCGTGTCCGACACGAGTCCGACGCAGACTCGGGCCCAAAATCGGCGCCTGTGCAACCCAGGTGTAAAGCCCAAGATCCCTGAGAAAGCCTAGTATTGTGGCTCCAATCGATATTGGTGGCTGTATTGGAGCTTGGTGGTGGCTCCAATTGTTATTTGTGGTGTAAGTAGTATTAAGTCTTATCCCAAACAAATTTGCCAAGCAAGTTTTAAGTATCTTATCTTCTTAACCATACAGAGAAATAAGTGTAGGAAATACCACAGAGATGAGCAAAAGTAGCTGAAACAAAAATGAAGCAGTAATTCAGAAGCTGTGCAACAAAATCTAGAAGGCTCAAGGAAGGAGGGATTCTGGGGTTTTGGAATGGATGCAATTCAAAAGATAGCGCTTCCAATTGTCGGAATAGTTGCCGTTGCTGCCGTGACTTTCTATGCCGTAAGCTTCAATGAGATTCGTGAGGTATGAAACATAGTTATTGACTTATCGTCCTGAATTGAATACTTATACTGTACTAGTAAAACTGCAAATTAATGGTATGTATGGTGAAATTGATCATAACAAAATCTGTTGGGATGATGTTGTATGTATGCAGAAATCTCTCAAGGATTACGAAGATAAGGAGAATGATGGAGCATTTCAGTCTTCATTGAGTTCCAGGGCAAGAAGAGCTAGAAAAAAAGCTGACAAACAAAATAGAAGGAATTAGTTCTTCGTGTATGATTGTGCCGCATGTCTTTTTTACACTTCCGGTTCCTCTAATTACTGAGAATAAAATGTATCCTGGAGTGGTTCTTTCATTGTTTTTTTTCATCAACGAACATGTATGGATGGTGTAATTTACTTTTTATATAGAAATCTACCGCTGCAATTGGATGTCCATCGCCGTCTTTTAGGCGCTTAGCTATGTATGTATGTATACCAGACTAGAGACTCACACTTATGTGGTGACAGATTTATGCAATGCCAGTGATGGCAATATGACATCCATTGGCAGATTTATGCAAAAGCATGAATATTGCCATGTTGCTGAAATGAATGTTCGGTTTCAATTTAAGCATTCCAAATGCTGTTCTGAGCTAGCTAGTATACATACATGAACAGGCAATGAAGAAGCATTTATTCTCATAATCTGATTAGCTAGTATCATATAGGTACTAGACTACTAGTTACATTAAAAGCTCAAGACGAAGAAATTACAGATCCGTCGTTAATTAATATTTGCATTTGATATTTTTATACCGTGCCTTGTTGAGGCTTTCAGTTGGTCCTGTCTCTCAAATTCACTGCCATTTTGCTTGGCTTCAAATTACATTGACCTTGACCTCACAATTGAC
>JAJJMA010326894.1:0-23328 GCA_023529015.1 Papaver nudicaule
AATGTCATCGCAGGAAACTCTACCAACTGGTGTAGCAAGCAACACGGAGGTCGAAATGATGAAAAAGGTACAAGAAGAGGCAAACAAGCATGTACGGTTTCTCGAAAGGAAAAAAAAAATTGGTAAAAGAGAATAACAAATTGCGAAGAAAAAATAAGGCGAAGAATAATGTCTATCTTTCAGATTCGTCCAACGATGCGGTGGAAAATCAGAGACATTCTCAACACAAGAACGGTGCGAAAAACAAGAGGCACGAAGACGATGTGGATGAAAAAGGCGAGGAATTGATAACTAGAATCACACAACTCGAATCCCAATACCAGCTACTAAAAGAGAAGAAGAATAAAGGACATAAGCTCGCATAAGTAATGGAGGAAGCGAAGAGATTGCCATTCATATGCAATTTGAATTTCCGTCCTAATATTTCTTGGCCCAACTTCACCGCATACTTTGACGGAACTGGCGATGTTGTGCAACATCTCCGAGCTTATGAAATGGTACTGACGCCTTGGAGTACATTTAAAGGGGTCATGTGCAGATTATTTCCATTCAGTTTAAAAGAAGAATCCTTGCTCTAGTACGATTCTTTAGCCTAAGGAACCGTCGTGTCATTCGGACAACTGACGAAAATGTTCTTGGAAGCATACATGCACAATACTCGGGTAAGACTGGAATCGAGAAGTTATTTATGCGCGAAAACGGGAGAATCGCTAAGAAGTCTCGTCAATCGATTGAGAAGGCTATGCGTTGAAATCGGAAAAATCCCTCCTGGATATGCGGTCCTCAGATTCAAATACTTGATAAACAAGACTGACCATATCTCTATAACAATGTTCAAAGAAACACCTGAAACTCTCAGAAGGCTTAAACAAATATACAAGAAAAATCTATGGCCCTCGAAGAACTTCAAAACGAGACGTATGAAAAATTGACGGCATATATATAGCAAGATCCACGGTACCAATGTTGTCGAGCCGCAGCGATCAATGCCACCGCCAACGAACACAACGCAAAACCAGGCGCGATCCCAAGGACCAGAAGAGAATAATGATTGGAAGAAGAGAGACAATCGAGATGCGGCGAAATCTGACCATCCTCTTGTTCGATGGGTCAACCAAAATCTAAAACTCCACCTTTATATTGGAAACGGAGAGAGTATGACCAAGAAAATGTTCCCCACCTTACTTGGTCTTTGTTAGAGAATTGTTTGGTTGAACCCATTGGCCTTGCTATGTCAAGTCAGTTGTCAACTTTAGGTGTCAAAACACAATCCTTGATTTAGTCTACAATATCATTTCAGACTAGGATAGTTTAGGTATTGGAGACGAAGACCACTTGAAGATGAAGACCGGAGCTTACACACTAGATTATCGAAAGGTTGGAAAGGTTTTTTAATGGTTTCATATTTACCAATTCTATCATTTTAATACTCGATGATGTTGTATGTATTGATCGAAAGACTAGTTCTCTTGAATTAGTACTCGACAACCTAGAGTTGTAGGAAAATTCTTGAACTCTGGAAGTGGCTAACGTGAACACGTTCCGAACGTGTTCATATGCAAGTTCAGAAATTTCTGAACTCGTATTTAGTCACACGTGAACATGTTCCGACCGTGTTCATGTCCAGATGAAATAAAACTTATCTTTGGAGGTTTTCCCCTATGTGAACACGTTCCAATCATGTTTACGTAAGGATTTCAGAACTCCTGTCCACCTTATCAGCCTTTCCCGTTCATGGATATTTTTGTGAACCTTAATGCGTGGTTTACTTGTTAAGCCACTGCCTATTCCTTCACTTTATCAAGGCGAGTCTTCTCACCACCTTAGGCTATACGCGAACGAGTTTGTAGAAGATTGAGTTGGACCTCCAAGTAAGCCTATGGACTTTTCTAAGTTCGGATACTTACTTGAGCCCTAGTCAAGGTTGATGATCTATATAAATAGATGACCTCATGTAAGATACAAACCAATCCTCTACACATCTGTGTATCCTTGCATAAAGGTTAGTCGTCATCTTAAATTCCTTTTTCTTGGACTACAACAATTTGAAAGACTTCGCTTGAGGATCGTAAAGCACTGGTCGGAATTTATATTCGTGATCCTGTATCTTAGGTCAATATTTTTTTTTTTTTTGCGGTCGATTCAATCAATGAAGACCAAATATTTGATAAAAGCTTCATACGGCTGCACTCGATGTTATAAGTCCTAGAATCTACATAACACAATCACGGATTATGCCTTGTATCAAGTTCGTCACACATTACGAGGTAAAACTAGTTAGGCTAGATCAATAAGCCCTAATTAGCATATCAATTGATATTAACCTTGACTTTAAGTCTAAAGGAAATTGCATATTGTATTCTTTGTTGAAAGACAAATCGAGTATAACCAGGCGTCCTGTTAGAGGTAGGGTAGCACTAGTCTTCACGACGGGAAGTGGAGAAACTCCTAGGCCTGTAAAGGACGTTACCTAGGGGAATCAAGTCCTTAGGTTTCCGCGGGAGCCAAGAGACGTATGATCACAATGGTAGCTGAATTACTTGGAGGGTGAATTCAGTCTCGGTACATTCCAGACCGAAGTCAGATAGTAGGCTAGCGTCTGTATTCACTTAAGACTGTGTGTGTTCAAATTTGATCTAGGTCCCGTGGTTTTTCTGTTAGTCGCGGTTTCATCGTTAACAAAACTTCTGGTGTCTTGCATTACTTTTACTTCCGCATTATATTGTCTCTGATCTATATAATTAAAGTATTGCAAGTTTGTTGATTCAACCCTTGAGTGAATCCATATTTATTGAGATCTACATGAACTTGTTCTTGTTAAGGATTCCGTTTTTGAATACTTAACTCGACTCAGATTATTACTTGAATATTGATTTTTGAGATCGTTCAAGTAATCTGATCAACTAGGTTCACAAATTAAAAAGTTGGCGGTGTACTTGGTATCCCCTCCTTTTTAGTCTTGTTTTGTTGACCCAGGTTAAAATATCATATAATTACAGTATTATCCTTTCCAACTCTATAATCATTAAAAAAACATTTGACTTGACTCATTTTGTATTATCACAGTTCACCTTGCCGCCCCCTCTTCTTCTTTCTAAACTTTCCTTAACTTATCCAGTTACTCCAATTCTTTTTTTATTGAACTTTTCGTAGTATTATTTTTTAAAACTTATGCGGAAATCAATCAAGGAAGGAAATGGGGTTTGATGTTGTTGTAATATGATGTGAATAGTGAAGATTTATGAGTTCTGAACTTCTGATAGTTTCAATGGGTTTAGGAAGTTAGGTTTTGTGTGAATTGAGATTTGCAGCAAATAAGACCTAAAATCTACCACTCACAGTCCGATTCAATTAGTTTTTTTTTTTTTTTTTTTTGCAGAAGAAGAATCGTATGAATAAAGATTGGAATGTTACTTGAATCGCCGCTGGTAGAGGTATAAACTGGGGATGGAAAAGAAAAAATGGTGATGGAATGAAAACATTTTGATGAATCGATTAGATGAGTAAACTGGTCAGATTAAAGAATATGGGTTCCGATTTATAATTTATGCATGTTTTGATCAATTTTGGGATTCACTTAATTAGGGTCAGAAATTAGCGTTCGTTAATTTGGGAAGAACATGAGAACGGGCCAACTCGCTCCGAGCCATGGATCAGGTCAACTCACTCTGAGCCTAACGAAACTGCCAGTTTTTTTTTTTGACATTCCCAGATGGACAGCTAGGAATTTAACTGACAGCTCCTTTTAAAAAAAAAAAAACTGACAGCTGGACACATAACGAACGTTGGCTGTTATTTGAAGAAAAAAAAAACGGTCAAATTGGGTGTATTTTAGTAATATTGAAGAAAAAAAAATAGGTGTAGTTTTGTAAATAGATTAAAGAATGAGTGTATTTTAGCAATTGGAATTTTTAGAAAACCAACGGTATTTTCCCGAATAGCTACATCATAAAATCGTACTGAACCGTTTTGAAATGATATGGTACAATTTCAAAATTCTAAAATCTGTTCCTCTTAGTTCCGATACCGGTTTACCTCAAAACCATATCAAACTGTACCATTCATACACTCCTGCTGCCAAGCCTCCAGCCCAAAAATTCCTAGCCCCCTTAAGGCATGCAACGTCTCAGCTTCATTTAACATGTTCATAGACTCATAGACACATACCTGAAATCTTGATAAACCATATCAAATTTGAAGCTTTTTGGATTTCCCATCCTGAGTTCATGGCTAAAGTTGAGGAATGCTGGTCTCCAGATCCCGCAGAAACTATTCAGGATAAGTTAAAAACTTTAGGGTCGTTTCTTCAGCACTGGAGTCGAGAAAAAATTGGGTGTATAAAGAACAAAATAAATATGCTTAAACAGAAGCTTTTGAGGATCCAATCTTGGCGGCCATCAGCTTCCTCTATTCGTCAGGAAAAAATCACTGTTGCTATGTTGAATGATTATCTGATCATGGAATCAACCTACTGGGATCAAAGGATGAAACAACTTTGGGCTAAAGATGGCGACAGAAATACACGCCATTTTCACATATCTGTCCAACAACGTCGAAGGAAGAATAATATCACTCATCTCCATAATTCTAACTCGACTTGGATTACAGCTCAAGATGAAATAGCTAAGGAATTGATTTCACACTACCAAAGTCTTTTCCTACAGCCAAGCATGGAGTCTCAACCAACTATCTCTTCATCCTCTGATAATGCAATTTCTGTAGAAGAAAACGAAAATATTGCTACCATTCCATCAGAAGAAGAAATCAAGGCTGTGGTTTTTAAGATGGGTTCTTACACTTCTCCAGGTCCGGATGGTTATTCTCCAATCTTTTATAAATCTTGTTGGTCTATTGTGTCTCATGATGTTGTGAATTTAATGAAATCTATTTTTCAGTATGCTGTGTTTCCTGATAACCTGAACCATACCCACATTACCTTGATTCCCAAGATTAAAAATCCTGTTAGCCCTTCAGATTATAGACCAATTGCACTATGCAATGTTCAATACAAAATTGTAGCAAAGATTCTTGCAAATAGGATTAAACCTTTTCTAGATAAGTTCATTTCCAAGTCTCAGAATGCGTTTATACCCGGTCGTCAAATCTTGGACAATATTATTATTGTTAAGGAATTACTTCATTCCATGAACAAGTCTAGTGCTGCTAAAGGTTACTTTGCTTTGAAAGTGGACATGTCAAAAGCTTATGATCGGGTAAATTGGAACTTTCTTGCGGATATGTTAAGAATTATGGGCATAGTGGGTCATTCTCATGCTTTGATCATGAACTGCGTAACAACATCGTCTTTCTCCATCAACTTAAATGGTGGTCCTCGGGGTTTCTTTAAAAGTGAGAGAGGCATTCGTCAGGGATGCCCATTGTCTCCATCTCTCTTTATCATTTGCTCTCAAGGACTGTCAATGTTGATGCAATATTATGAAGATCAGGGTCTTTACCAGGGGTATCGTTTGAACAGTTATGCTCCTTGTGTAAGTCACTTAATGTTCGCAGATGACCTGTTCTTTTTTGGGAAATCGTCTGATGCTAACATTCAACAGCTTAAAAGAATTCTCCAGATTTATGCTGACTTATCTGGCCAGTTAATCAACTTCACCAAATCTTCTATATTCTTTAGCAAGGGAATCAATGAGTTAAGAAGACACTCAATTATTAATTTCTTGGGGGTCCAAGAAATGGAAAAAGATGACAAGTATCTGGGTGTTTATCCGCTGAAATCTGATTATTATATCGAAAGTTTCAATTTTCTTATTGAAAAGTTCAACTCTAAATTGGCTGGTTGGAGACAACATTTTCTTAGTTCAGCAGGTAGAACTGTCCTCTGCAAGTCTGTTCTTTCTTCAATACCTATTTACTTCATGGGTATATGTTTACTGCCAAAGGGTGTTCTTAGTGAAATTGATAGAATTATAAGGAGCTTCTGGAATGGGCATTCTGCAGATGAAACTAAGCTTCATTTTATCAACTGGAACAAAGTCTGCCTACCTAAACACTCTGGTGGTTTGGGCCTCAGAAACTTGGAATTGGTCAATAAATCTTTGGTGTGCAAATTGGCGTGGAGGTTCATCGAAAACAAAGAAGCTTTATGGGTTAAGATTCTAACTGCAAAATATCTAAGAGGAGAAACTTTTTGGACTATTGATGCTACCATAAAAGGCTCTTCTGTGTGGAATAGTTTGATGGAGGTGAGACCTCTGATTCAAAACAAAATAATATGGCACATTGCTAATGGGATGGATGTCGACATCTGGAAACAGCCGTGGATTCCGCATCAAATGGAGCATTTAATTACAAGGCCTGAAAACGCTCCAGTTAATGTTCAGTCTGTTTCTGACCTTATTTGTCATGAAACAAACACATGGGATGCGCAACTGTTGGACTCTATCTTCCCTGCATATATGGTTGAAAATATTCAGAACATATATTTTAACGGTGAATCAGGCAGGGATTATCCCATTTGGACTCCTCATATGAAAGGTAAATTCACCTCTAAATCTTGTTATAAATTGCTAGCTCAGAACATACCTACTTCTTCGGCCTCACAAGATTTTCCCTGGAAGAAATTTTGGTCTTTCTCTAATATCTTGCCGAGGATTTTGTGTTTTGCTTGGAAAGTTCTTCATAATGGTCTCTCAGTGAAGTTAAACATAAGCAGATTCAAACCTCACATCGATGTAAGCTGTTCTTTCTGTAAGTCTGAAAATGAATCTATTGTCCACATTCTTTTCAATTGTCCATGGGCAAAAACTATATTCATGAATGCACATATTGATTTCAACATTCCGGAGTGTGTTCATGATCCGAAGATTATCTTCTTAGACTGGATGGAAAGTGAATATGATATGCATAAATTCTCCTTGGGACTTTGCATCCTATGGAACATCTGGAAGAACAGAAATGAAATTGTGTTCTCTAAAGGAGCGTTTTCTGTAGGCAAAATTCTAAGAAAGGCTAATGAGGATTTTCATCATTGTGTTAGAGTTGTGGATCATGGGAATATACATGCCTCGTCCAATTCTTCTTCACAGCAATGGGAGCCTCCTCCTACTTCTTTTATCAAGATTAATGTAGACGCGGCCTTTGTCCCAAACAAAGGAGCAGCGGGTGCAATAGCTCGAGATAATGAAGGTCAATACCTTGGCTGTGTCACTACTTTATTCGATGCTCCTTCTTCTTTGCTGGCAGAATCAAAAGCTCTCCAGCTGGGAGTTCAGTTGGCGCATAGGTTAAATTTCAGGAAAATTATTTTTGAAGGTGATGCAGCTAATGTGACTAAGGCTGTACTAGGAGACAGTTCTGATATCCCATGGAGTATTAGGCACATTATTCTGCTCATTAAGGATGATGTTAGCTCTTTTGATTCTATTATGTTTAGATCTGTACCAAAACATGTGAATGCTTTAGCTCATGACCTGTGTCAATATGCTATGCATAATAACATTGCTAATTGGTGGAATTATTTATCTTCTTCTCCACCTTGTATTCCCTCAAACTTCAATTTGAATGAGGTAATCGTTTAATAAATAAGTTGCGGGCTCTCTGGAGTCCGTCTTTCTTTCAAAAAAAAAAAAAAAAATCTCTGTTTAAGAAACTTAGGGACTTATCACTTGTGAATTTATATGAATATTTTCTGCGGCTCTTGCATTTGTATTATCAGTGATCTATCATAGACTAGTTATCCATTTTCATATTATTATTAATACTTATCAATTATCATACATACGGTATGTTTGTACTGATCACCGTCTCATTAGGCTTTGACCAACATAAAATAACAGCAATTTGCTTTAGTTTCATGTCCATCTAAACCATATATGATTATGATAAGATGAAAAATTATAATAAAAATACAACAACATGCAACGAAGTGCTCATCAAAAATGTCAACAAACAAAACCGTCACATGGAATTAAGGACTTCATCCCATGAGGAAACATCTTAGATTGATGATATCTTTTCACACTTGATTTCCTCATATGAACAAGTTGTCTTTGTCTATGCACAAATTCAATCTAACCATTCATTTAAATATTGACATAATGAGTCATTACATCTAACGATAAGAAATTGCGTTCTTCTCTTCAAATCTACAATGTGTGGGCCCGTGACAGAAAGGACAAGAATATCAATCACATGGGACCCACATGCAACCCTGATAATGGGTCCACTGTTTAGTCGGCCTAGCCTGATGTATATCATCTACATCACTAATCTCTCAGAGCATCTCCAATAGTGGGTCGAAAAATTCATACGTGGAGGTCTTATTAGATTTTTATTTTGAAGGTTCTATGTAGATTAACCTTAAAAATAGTAAAGTATCTCCAACAGTATATGTTTAACCTTTGAGATATTTTATGTGGACAAGATCTAAACCGTTTAACTCAATTCAAGATAATTATTAAAAGAAAATAAATAAAATGGAAGGTCTTTCCGAAAGTCTAGTTAAGACTTTTTCTAACACCTTTTCAAGTCCATGTCAACACTCCTCAGAAAAGTTCTTTGTTCCTCTCTCTCCTTTCTCTCTCCCACTCTAGGCGATTTCCGGCAAGACCTCCGGCCAGATCCAGGCGCTCTCCGACGAGCTCGGATTTGATCTTTAGAGCAGATCTGAGCTCACCCTTTTAATCCTTTCTAGTTTCTAGGTTTATTTTGGTTAGTTTTTCTAGTTTTGTCCTTTTTTGGTTTAATTTTAATGGTGTTCTTGCCGGTTTCCGGTTTATCCATGCCGTTTTACGGTTCCTCTTCATCTCTTTGCACCTTCATGGTGTTCATTTGTGAGTTTTGGGTAGATTTTACAAGTGGGTTTGTGGTGGTGATTGAAGATTTTTTCCGGTGGATTCTAGAAGACAAAGAACTAGGGTTTGGAAAATTGATATCAATTACTAAAGATTGGGCAAAATACTCCATCCTCATTGGAGCATATCTTCTCAAGGAAGAAAATTTATTTAAATGGTGGGAGAGCACTCCAAATACCATTCCTCTTCCGACTCATCAGGTCTTCTTCGAATACACAATATGGGATGCTTCAACGATTCTCCGTTCTTTCTCTTCTCGGATTGTTTGTTTGGTGTCTTGTTGTATTTTGATCTTTGATGTAAGGGTTTGCCCCCTTGTAATCTTCTTTTACTTATGAATGAATGAGATTTGATGTTTTTTAGCAAAAAAAAAAAAAAAAAAAAAAAACTCCTAAACTCTAGGACCCCACTATGGGAGATTCATTTTCAGAAATATTGGGTCTTAGATCTTATGTGGCAATAATAATTAAGACTTCGACCCACTATTGGAGATGCTCTCATATCCGTTAGATTGTGGTTGTAGTGTTATTTAGTTGTGCCCTTGTGTTGACTGGTCCGACTCTGACATATACTAGTACGCTGCTTACTGATGCACCACATCAATAGGACTGCGCACCTATGGAACTAGACCTCAGCAGTTGTAAGAGTCTAAATACTCGGAGCCCCTAGGTGTAGAGCTGAGAGAGTTAGAGATTTTGTAGAGCGTGACGTGGCAGCACCACCACCCTCAGATCTATAGGGGGGGGCTCCCACCACCGTCGGATCTCTCTGTCTCTCTCTCACATCTCTCTCGATTTCTCTCTCTCTCGATTTCTCTCTCTGTCTCTCACATCTCTACTTTCTCTCTACTTTCTTTCAGCTCTACCCTCGGAGTTTTCGCTAAATACTGTTGTGACCACATTTGAACTGGGTCTACATTGGATGCGCATGTTTTTCTGTTTTCCAGAGTTTTCATAGTCAAAATTGGGGTCGATTCAGCTGATTAGTCCAAAATGGTGCAGGCAAGGCGCATAAAAGGAACCCAAATTCAAGCTGTACTGTGCAACACCAATTTTACATTTTTGTTCTCTTTTTGATGGGGCATAAATCAACTTTACTACTGGTCTTAAAATGATGATTGACAAAATGTTCATTAATGAATTTCTTCCATACCTTGAATTTGGGAGGGACATCAATCCGTTATCTGCAACAAGCCGGATAGTGTGCTGCTGATTACGTTATAATAGTAGTTGCAACGATGCGTACGAGACGCTTCAGGGACCACCACGTTATTTAATACACATCATGACATCAATCTGATCTTGATATTTTTGGATGCATGGGAGAAGCTAGAAATATTTAATATATGATATTATGATGATTTAAATGTTCTTGTTGGTACTGGTAGTGTTGTGTTGGGAATCCATGTCATGAGTTAAAGGCTTATAGAGCTTTTATTGCTAATGCTTTGCTTTCGTCCAACTATCAACCTCTTCGATTTGGTTTGGTGATCACCATAAAAAAGGTTGTTGCTGTTCATGTGTATTATCGACATCTAGCTAGCTAGATTGAGAAAATAGATTCTGCCGCTTTTAATCATGCATCCGATTAGATTACATTAGGATCTTGCCTAGTAAATCTTGGTCATGTCTATTGATCTACATGACCATTTAACTTATACTCCCTCCGTCCCACATAAATTGAGCTAGTTCTATTTTGATTTTGTCCCACATAAATTGAGCTAGTTCTATTATATAGGTCATGTTTCTAATCTTATCATTTTTATTGATTATTGTTATGAAATCTTAGTATAATAAATATTAATAATTTCATAGTCATGTTTATACTCGTTGCGTAGGTGTTTTAAAATGCTTTTTAATGGTATAAAGTTTACAAAGATACATGCCATAATTTGAGAGATATGTCGTTTCTAAATTTTACTATCATAGTATTTATAAGGGTATAATTGAAAAAAACAGTTAAAAGCTAATCTCTCTCTTCCTTGTCTTAATAATTGTGCAAATCCCAACTAGCTCAATTTATGTGGGACGGAGGGAGTATGACCATTCTTTTCTTTGTCATATCTCTGCTGATCTACATGAAAACATGTCCATCTCTTTTATCTGTTGATCTAACTAGAAAAGACATGGTACTAAGATAAGTAGGGTACCATTTACATGATTTGATGGTCAAAATCGATTAGACTTTTTTGTCTTATATATAATTGTATTTTTTTAATGAAAGCAAAATATATTAACTAGAAAGGAACATTAGAGGTTTCATACATGGTCGGACCCTTTGTCTAAGGCAGCAAATAAGGAGTATTTCTCCAAAACATTCAATCCCAAAGAAGAAAACATACTAAGTTTTTTTAGATCTAGCATACTTTGCCAATCTATCTTTTAACAGCAAACCCTTTCTATTTTTAAGCTGAAAACACACACATTGAACAGTAGACAAAACCACAACACATTTCTATTTTAAAGCATTCCAATGCAAACTGGTAGCTATTTCTGATCTTCCATTCACCATAGACACCAGGTTCTTACAGTCACTCTGAACTCTGCAAGATTGTATCTTTAGATCTTTTAATCACCTGATTGCCTAAAAAAAAAACCTTTGCTTCTGCATCTAATGGGCATGCTGCCCATCCATAGCCTCCTCTGCATTCTCTTCTAACACATGTGTTATCATATAGTATCATTGAAAACCCCATAGTAAAGTCAGATTTTTTAAAAGCTGCATCGAAAGATAGAGTCCATTCATAATTATCATTGTTATCTTCATGTTGCTCTGTGTGAGCAGAATCATCCAAGTGCGTCTTCTTATCTTTTACAATGTCTCTGTATTCAATTATGATCTTCTTAATAAGTTCACTTGGATTAGGCTTGGCACTGTTATAGCAAATTGTATTTCTGGTATTCCAGATTTCCCATAATATGTATCCAATGATGTTATCACTACACCAATTTTGGGTGGTAGCAACGGTGCCCATCTGTTGCTAAAAGTGTTAGAAACGGGGGCCGGCCGTTGCCATTCATGGTGTGACGAATTTTAGCAACGGTAATGTTGCCGTTGCGTCTCCTGGGTAGCAACGGTACTAGCAACGGCTAGGTTCAGCCGTTGCTGGATTTTTCCCACAACGGCCCAGTTTCCGTTTCTTTAATGGTGGGCTCTTCTGGCAGGTAAATGTGATCCAGCAACACTTTGACATTCGACTCAGCAACAGGTACGCTGTGACAGATTAGTCCCTGCTCACCGACACAAAGTGTACCCCTAGCAATCAAATCACCATCCAAGTTCTTCAATGAAACTCTCTGATCTGTAGCACCACTACCACCAACTTCTTTAGCACCACTACCACCAACTGCTTTAGCACCACTACCACCTACTGCTGATCGAGCAGGTGACAAATCTTCAAGACCATTCCCTTGAGCAATTTCAACAGCTGCATTTCTAGGAGTGGGGGAGATGTTTGCATGCTCAGCATTAGCAACTAGAGGATTTGATGCAGAATAGATGGCCACAGGTGAACCGGATGAACTGTCCTGGTGGTTAGACCCAATGTAAGAAGATTGTCCAGTTTGGATCTCCTTGATAACATTGCACAATGTTGCGAAGCCTTCAATCATAAACTCCATTTTGCCACCTAGCTCCTTAACCTCTGCCCTCATCTCTCCATCCTTAGACTTCAGTTCATCTGCTTTAGCACGCGCAGGAGCGGATAGATCATATGCAGTACGAGAAATAGGACCACAACCACGTACCCTTCCGTGACCATCTGATCCAAAAGCTTTGACCAGTGGATCTTCAGTTTCAACAGGAGTACCAGCTTCAAGTGCTTGCTGGATTTCGTCTTCTGCCTTCTTCAGCTTTTCCTGAAATGTCGATTACCAAAACCAGTTATTCTTTCAGTTACTAAGTATCTTTTAAAAAGTATAAAACTTATATCTGACTTACATAGTAGGGTTGCGCGCTAGGTAGAATGGTACCACCAGTTTGTTTATGGGTTTCAAGCCACACATCAGAAGTAGTGATTATCTTTCCAGGATTTGCCTTCTCCTGAAAATCCAATGCAACATATATCAAGTTATAAACACATACAACTATCATCATGTTCATATCAACACATACAACTAGCTAAAGCAGTGATAATTCAAGAATAGTTGAAATTTTTTACCAGTTCACGCTTCACCCGGCTATGGGGTTTGCGACCTGAGGTATGGATGTACTTATAGCCTTCCCTCTTTCTCTTATGTTCTACTCTACTTTTCACTGCTTCCGGAGTCTTCTCATACTCACAGAATGCCACCCAGTCTTCTTCTTTTATTTCAGGAGGAACATTCAACAGTCTTTCTTGATGGGTGTTGCAAGTATCGTAGTAGTCTCTTCGCAACTCAAACTTGAGTCTCCTCCATGGTTCAGCCATCCCCTTTATAGTAGTCTTTCTTAAAGTATCAGGAATTCCATATTGGTCCTGAAACCAAAACCACACCAATTACTATCTCAAGGTATTAACCAGAAACTATGAACCTAAACAAAATTCAGAAATTTTAGGGGATATACCTTTAGCTGCCGCCAGACATCCATTTTATCCTTCATCGGCACCTGCCTCCAATTTTGGTAGGAGATAGGGATATGAGTACGTATCAAGGAGCCCTTAAAATGACCCATTTTAGTTGTCAAGTCGCCAGTGGGAAGTCCATTTTTATCTACCTCTATTTCTGTCATAATAATCTGCAAAATAGCTATCACCAGCACAAATCACAAACTGATTTCAAGCAATTAAAGTTATAAATCATAATCTTGTCATAATCTTGTCATATGCTAGTCTACAAGCTACATGGTTTAGATTCAGGAGCAATAGCGACATCTGTTGGTACATTCACTCTCCTACGTGTAAGTTGGTCATTTCATAACACTGAATAACTATCCTCTCACACGTAAGAGAGTGAATCACCAACCTAGCCTCAGCTAAAGCTCCAAGGAATCCATAATAACCTCCATTTAACAAATACATAAGCACAAACTCACATCCACACAATTTCACATCCATAATAACCTGCCATACTCACCTAGCACCACACACAATAGATTATCCAGATGTTAACAACATTTCTATGACTTAAGAAAAGACAGAAATCAATTAGGCAATACAATCTAGTGGTAGGGTGTCGAATCCCTTTAAGTTAACGACATAATTCTCATTTTAGAAGAGAATGAGCCTAGAAGTAGCTCAATATTTACCACCAAACCATATTGACCCATATCATATCAATTACATTTGCAAAATACAAACACACAGACAACAGATTATCTAGATATTAACAGCAAACATGAACAAACATTAAGACCAAATCCTGATTCATATCTCAATACCTAAACAGCAAAACAACCCATACAACTAGAAATTCCAATTCAAACACCCATTCCAACAAACAACAACCACCAACACAAACACATCATGTGATTCATCTGATTCATGTTACTCAAATCAAACACAAACTTCTACAGGATTACTCAAATAACTACTACCAAACACAAACAGAGTTCCACAGTTTTACTCAAATCAAAAAACCCTAGAAACTGAATTCATAAAACCCTAGACACCCATATAAAATTTATTAACAAACTCAAATCAGAAAAAAAAAATAGAAACCCATATCACAAAAACCCTAGAAACGAAATTTATTAACAAACCCTAGAAATAAAATTCATAAAAACCCCAAAATAAAACCCAAACCAGCATGACTTAAACCCCAATCATACATGCAAAACATAGAACAAACAAAACTCAAACAACAATTTGTGAAATTTGTGATTAGGGTTTACCAGATGAAGACTACGGCTTCGATTTGTAGCTAGCACCACCACAAAGATGAACACTTTGCCTTCGATTTGTGATTAGGGTTTACCAATTTTTTTTCTCCCGCTCTTTTTCTTTCTCTCCCGCACTTTTCTTTCTCTCTGGTTCTGAAAATGGAAATGAGAAAGAAAATGAAAGTGAAGTTAGGGTTATAATGTGTTGAGAAGTGTTTATGGCACACACTCCCTTCACACACTTGAAGTTAGGGGCGGAAAACAACCTATAATGATAACTATTTGGGCATAAATATCCTAAAAAGTGTGGGAAGGTGTTTTTGGCCGCACGAGTACACAACACGCGCAAAAAAAAGCAACGGCAAGTCGCAACAGAAAACCTTTTGTTTCGGAATTCCGCAACGGCCCAAAAATTCCGCAACGGCCCAAGACCAACCTATACCCCAACGGCATCATTACCGTTGCTACATAGTGTTCCTATTCGCCAAATTTGGTGTAGTGTATGTTTATCCTTAATGGTAGAGTCAGTGATCCAGTTATAAAACCAAGTTCTAATGGCATCTGTTTGAAAATTCTGCAGCTTAGTAAAAGAAAAAGCAAACCAGATTGCTTTAGCGAACGAACAGTTTACAAACAAATGCATTTCATCCCCTAGACTACAATGATTACATAATCTACAAGATGGCATAGCATTTTTGTTAAAACTTATCATTCTTTTTCCTAAAGAAAGAACTCTAGAAAGAAGTTTCCAGCAAAACAACTTAATTCTAGGTAGGCAGTTCAATTTCCAAAGGGCAGTCCAAATGTCATTAACTTTTCCAGAATTCCTGTAGTCTGTTAGGTATTTATAGGCAGACTTTGTGGTACAGTCCCCTGATGGTGTAGATAACCATCTAATCCTATCAGTAACCTGAATGTTGGGTGTAATAGACCTGATTCTATTATGCATATCATTGTGGATATATTTGTTGATAATTTGGAAATTCCATTCACCATTAACAATCAGATTACTGACTGATCTAGGCAGTCTTTCATCTATTTTTAAAGGTATTTCATTCTGTTCAGGCAGCCAAAAATTTTCCCAAATGCTTAGAGATTCTCCATTGTTTACCCGCCAGGTATGATTCTTTTTATTATTTTTAGCCCTTTCTTAATGTTGTTCCAAATCCATGAATTGTTATTTTTCCTAGACTTTTTAATATGATCAGATTCAGGGTTGTATTTATGTTTCAGAATCGAGCCCATAATTGGTCTGGATTTGTAGTCATTCTCCACGCCAATCTAGTGAGAAGAGCAAGATTATGCTTACGGGGGTTTCTAATTCCTAGACCACCCACATCTTTACTCTTACAAATTGTTTCCCAAGATTTAGTATAAACACAGTGTTTAATATCTTTTTTACTCCACCAGAAATCTCTCTGGATATCATCCATTTTTTTGAGAGTTTCTTTGGGAAAAGCAAGACAATGCATCTGATATGTTGGGTAGGAGCTAAGATTGGATTTAATAAGTTCAGTTCTACCAACTTGTGATAGGAGCTTATTTTTCCAACCTTGCAAGGAATTGTAATATTTACTAAGAAGAGGTTCAAAGTTGTTTACTTTCTTTTTATCAAAGAAAAGAGGAGTTTCTAAATATCTTGTCATTTTTTGAAAATTTTTTAACCTTCAAGATCCTTGATATGATTTTGCAGTGTTTGTTATGGATCCTAGGTGAAAAGTAAACACCTGATTTTTGGAGGTTTATAACTTGACCTATCATCTCACCAAAAATATTAAAGATATGCATCAAGTTCTTTGCTTCATTGATGCTTGCTTTTGTAAATAAAAAACAGTCATTAGCAAAGAAGAGATGTGATATTATGGGAGCATTTCTAGCAACTCTAACTTGACATGTCTTATATATAGTTGCACCCCATGCTAATTTTGGTACCTTCTTTAAAAATTTGTTTTTTTTCCGCTCTACTAAAATTGGTTTAGACCTACCATATGGTTATTTTAAAATAAAATCAAAAGCTCATTAATTATATATAGTTTTGTTTATGGTTAATAACTTAATATGTTCCTTAATTAGTTATTGTTATCAATTAATTCAGTTTGATCAAAATTTAGTTTTATAGTTAGTAGATTGTTAGATTTTTTTTTTAAAATATATTTTTAACTGAAAGATAAAGGGATGAGTTAAACTTGTACAAACTTCATATCAACTGAAAACTGAAAACGGATACTTTCAAGGGGAGAAATATAGCAGACTCTACTAAGTTTATACACTCTAGCTGACATTGAAAGGAAGTAAACTACTATATTTTGTTCCTCTAGTACATAAGACCAAGCATTATGGTTGCCATAAAGCAGCCGAAAACACTACAGTGTGGCCAAGCAAAAGAGGGCAAAAAACCAACCACAGTCGTCTCTGGCTACAATTCAGCGGCTACTCAGTAGCCGCATGAATAAGTGGTGCGGCTACTGATTAACCGCACCACATTGTATTTTTGACTGAGAACTCGGGTTCAGCCTCACTTCTTCTCCTTCCCTATTTTTTCACCTCAAACAAACCCTCCAACATATTTTTCCACTTTTTGATTTTGATCTTGTTTGAGCACGATTTATTCCAAAGGCTTTTAGGGGGTTCTTTTACTCTCAAAGGTGGTTGTTTTGTAAGTATCAATTTCGATTTTCATCAACGAATTAATCAAAAGGTAAGTCATTTCGGATTTAGGGTTTAAGTTGCAATTTTTGTTGATACTTAATGTACCATTGATTGTGGAATTACATTCAAAACAAATATATGATTATTATTAATAAAAGTGTAATTAGATGGAAACACAACCACTTTAACTAGAATGAAAGTGTAATTAGATGGATAACAACCACTACATTTAGAATGTAAATACATTGACATGTAAATAGAACTAAGTTAAGATCTAAAAGTACTTTTATTGGAGAACATTATGATATTTTTAAAGTTTGTTATACATGTGTTTGTGCAACATATGCTCGCCACACCCCGTATTCATGCTCGTAGCGAAATATGCGGCCATTGTACATGTGGAAATTTTGCTTCGCAAAATCCATCTACACAAAGTGTAAATAACAGAAATATTAAGTGAGTTGAGAGATATTTAGACAAAATTTAAGTCGGATGTAATCAACAAATTGTAGACAAATTACCACAGTGGTATTATCAATTTCAAGAGTATCTTCCTTAAGTTGGCAAACATATGTATAAAATGTACTTATGTCTCGCTTGATACTTGAGAACCTATTCATTAACCCGTTAATCTAACGACCATTTGGATTTCCACCGTTCAATTCCTCAAATTTAGGTAAAATTGCAGTCCAAAAGTCATTGTTGTTGAGATTTTTTCCTTCTAATTTGATTGTATAAAAGGTGGTAAGAACCCTAACTTCATTCATTGTGTAATTCCTTCTATTCATAGTGGGAAATAAATAATATGATGTGATTTTAAAGGGTAGAGTGGGGTGACATTCTATACAATAATAAAACAATTTCTGACCATGGATAACATATCCGTTAGAACTTTATGAATTGTAAACTTGTGACCATATAAAAACTAGCTAGTAAACTATTTGAATGTTTGAATTTATGGCCTTCAAATATATGTTAGTAGTGTATGTAGATGGATTTCAGTTTGGACGATGACGAATACCTTGTGCAAGCTTTCTGCCTGACTTACTGTGAACGATCCAAAGAACGTCATTCCATGTTCTGGAAGAGAGTCGGAGAATTCATAGATGAAATGAGAGTTAATCGTAAAGGGTTCACTTGGGAGCAATTGGCTTTTAAATTCAACTCCATTGAAACACATATCCTGGAGTACATCAATTACAACAAATTGGTTTGTCGACACCATCAAGGGGCTTCAGCAGAATTCATAGTGAGTATAACACAGTATAACACATAATGTTTTTGGTAAATTTAAAATTTAAATATTTGTACACTCTAATTATATTTTGTTTTATTTTATTTTGTAGAAATCTAGGATTGATAACGTTTGGGCAGCAGGCAATAGGCATCCATTTGTGCACGAGGAATGTTATAAGTACTTGATGATGCATGGCCGCAGATACTTTAGACGCATAACTGCAACAACATAGGAATACGTTTGAAAAAGCAAGGGTACCGAAATACTACCAAGTTTTCATTTGGGCTCGTGAGTTTTATGGTCAGATCTGGACGATCTCAAAAAATCAATATCCAAATCTGTTTAACCTGAGTTTCGATCACAAGTGATCAGTCCGACGCAAGACAAAGTCTTGGTAAATCCTTTGGATGAATTTGGGACAACAATCAGGTTAACAGTAACGTACTTCTTGTGTTTGCTTTAATTATATAATCAGAGAATATAATGCGGAAAGTAAAGCACACAAGACACCAGAGATTTTTTTTAACGAGGAAACTATGACCTGTAGAAAAACCTCGGGACCCGTCCAGATTGAACATCGCACAATACAAATTGTCTACAAACACTAGCCTACTATAAGAGTTGGGTCTGGGATGTAACAGAGACCAATTCCACCCTTCAAGCGAACTGCCTACTGTCGCACTCCTTACGTCTCTAGATCCCCCACAGATTGTCACACACTTGATTCCCCTAGCTGACGTCCTTTACAGGCCTAGGAGTTGCTTTAACCGTTGTTAAAGGCTTGTGTCAATAATTCTGGCTTTGCAACCTCAATTACCAACTGTATGTTTGAACTGTCCTCTATCAGTTTGACACACACAAAGTGACTTCCTTCGGATTGCTCCAGGTCATACGGAAATCTACTTACAAGCGGGGACTGACAAGTAAACCGAGTAAACTATGCCCAACTTGTCTCTTCCTCAGTTGTAAAAAGAATCACTTAAGAAACTTATACAACTGGAGATAACTAGGTCTTACAACACCGAGTGCAGCCGTGCGTTGCTTCCTTTCAACCCTGTGTGTAACGTATCTTGAATGGCCTTATATCAAAAGAGAAGGATCGTAGAATATACAAGAACGTGATCAGGTTACCAAGGTTAGAGTTTAATCTGATTTCAACCACTAAGGTCTCAATCTCCTACATGTGCTTCCCAACTCTCAAGAGAAGTCTTTATAATCGTTAGGTAAATCCCACAGAGGAACTGCTACCTAATAGAGGACGACTATATACCACAACAAGCACTCACCGAAGTGAAAAGAGTTTACGATCAATTCCACAGAGAAACTTCATGTATGCTTAATGCTTGTGGTTTTCGTTCTAGAACCCTCTATTTATAGCACTCAATAAGATAGGTTGCTTAGGAATAAAGCAACTAGTTACTTGTCCCACAAGTTTGGAAACCCTAACTTGCAAACCAAGTAAACAGAGATTTATCTCAATTGGAATTCATTAAACATTTATCTGCCAAGTGGTTTATTAGCTCTTAACCAGTTCAAGATAAAAATCCAACATACCAGAGATAATATTTATCTTATTGACACAATGAGAATCGTTAGATGAACCACATAAGATATATTCGTGATAACCAAGTCCAACTAAGAAATAAAGGAGTCAGAGTTTAACCCGTGTGAAAATTCCAGAGAATACTCACCTAGGACGGTTCGGGAACCGCCCTTCTGAATTACGACCCAATACATCGAATCTGAGGTTCACGTACATGTACGCGTACAAATTGATGTCTTGGAACTCAGGAGTGAAATCCGGAGTCACTATTCACGAACCGGTTCGGGAACCGTCGTTACTCAGAATTAGGGTTTAACTGGATCCGCTGGAAGTTCTGGGCTGGGCCAGTACTTAGATGTGTTATACGCCCTCAGCTATAATCCACTGGACTCTTGCTCAAGAGTACTCCTTTAGATTCACCCATATCCAAAAGCAAACCATTGCTATGGAAAGATGGTATCGAATCTATCTCATGCATTCTTGTAACCTTAGTATTCGTGGGAACAAACACTAACATAACACATGGTTATGTAGACAAGAACACGATCTCAATCACTACTATTTTGAATGATGGAATAAGTAGAATAGAAGAATTTCCGTAAAAGTCATAACTCCTACTAACCTATTGTTGAAGAATAATTGATGTCTTCTTTGTCTTCACAGTCTTCGTCTTCAAGGTCTTTACTACTTTGTCTATATCCCAATTCCGAAATCTAAACTCTAGTAGGCTAAATCAAGAATTTTGTTTTGACACCTAAAACTGACAACTAGCTTGACATACCAACGCTAGTGGGTTTGACCGGACAATGCCCTAACAATCTCCCCCTTTGTCAATTTTAGTGACAAAACCAATTTACATATGGATTCAAAAGATATACAATTAAGTACTAACTAGATGTATCTTGATTTCTTGAATTCTTCAACTTCTCCTTTGAGTCTTGATGTGTTCGTTTAACTCTTGTTGATGAATGCGTAGACATCACTTACAACATATCTAGCTCAAACAAGTTTAAGCTTACATAGGTTAATATGCTAATCCCACATGTTGTTTGTGCAAAGAGTAATAATATGAGCAAACTTTAAAGTCTGTGTACCAAAACTTTTAAAGTGATTCTACTCATACCTGATACGAAGCTTCTTCTTAACTTTATTTACTCCCCTTTACTTGATACTTAGAAAAGTACAGCAAGTAAGCACATGATGTTCCTCCCCCTATGGTTGTGAACCACAAGAACAAGAACCATATATATTCTCCCCCTACTTGTCACAAAAATATGACAAAGTAGTTTGAGACTAGGGTTTCAAAAACCTAAAGAGATAGGTCAAGTCAAGTACTCGCATACCAGTTTAAGATGACATAACTAGGAAATCAAAACGAAGATTTCTAAGTTGACTCATCTTTGGAGAAATATAAATACACTTTTCTCCTAATATTCCACATCTATGCTCCCCAAAAAGATTTGTTATTAAGCGCAAGCTCATTTAAGAACTCTCCCCTATGTGGTGTTATTCAATAAAGAACAACCTACAAAGCCTAACATGGATAAACAATTTAATGTATCCAGTTTTCCTTTGTTTACAATCTCTTTTCCTTAGCCAGATTTTTGGAAAAGATTATATGATTCCGAGTTTATGAAAACCCTAAAAATCATGCAATTAAAAGTTTCTTGATCGTGAGAAAAAGCTTAACTTTTGTAATAGTCATAACTTTGCATCACTACCGAGGTAATGAAAAAATCTATGTATTGCAATACGATTGAGGTAGACAAATCAAGTATTGGAACCATCATTAATAATCATCTAAAAAGAACTTTTATTAATGAAATAAAGTAGTACATGCTGAAAAACTTTAAAAAGCATGAAAAGGCAAACTACTTTTAGATATAGTTTATATTCCTTACGCAAAAGTAAGAACAAGTTCTCACAAGGAATCAACTATTCTAATTTATTATGGAAGAATATAGACTAACTATGAGAAACTAGCTTTATTCAACAGACTTGCTAGTGGAAGGCTTGTCATCTGTTTTCTTTGCATCATTGAAAACAATCTTTTTGCCATTGACAAGTTCTCTTATTTGTGTTTTCATGAGAATAATCTCAGTTAACACTGCTTCCATCTGGAGACCAAGCAAATCACAGTCTTTCATGTTTCTTTTGTGCTGAGGAAATATCTCTCTGCAAAACTTGATGAGATCATACATAACATCACCGTTTTGCATATCAGCTTCTTCCATATTCTGATAGCTATAAGCGTAATAGCTGTTAGGGCATTGTCCGGTCAAACCCACTAGCGTTGGTATGTCAAGCTAGTTGTCAGTTTTAGGTGTCAAAACTCAATTCTTGATTTAGCCTACTAGAGTTTAGATTTCGAAAATGGGATATAGACAAAGTAGTAGAGACCTTGAAGACGAAGACTGTGAAGACAAAGAAGACATCAATTATTCTTCATCGACAAAAGGTTAGTAGGAGTTATGACTTTATGGATATTCTTTTATTCTACTTTCTCTATTCTTTCGAAATATAGTCGACTACTTTAGTAGTGATAATAGCGATTGAGATCGTATTCTTGCGTAACATGGCCTTGTGTCATGACCAGTGTTTGATCCCACGAATACTGTGAGTACAAGAATGTATGAGATAGATTCGACGCCATATGTCCATTGCAATGGTTTGCTTGCAAACTGTTAGTTGGATATGGATGAATCTAAAGGAGTACTCTTGAGCAAAGAGTCCATGGATCACAGCTGAGGACGTTCTCACGTCTAAGTTCTGGCTCAGCCCAGTACTTCCAGCGGAATCCAGATTTGACGAAATTTGACAGGCAGACGGTTCCCGAACCGGTTTGCGTACCAGACACTTGGGAATTCTCCTGAGTTCGAGATGTCTATTTTGTTCACGTACCGGTACGTGAACCTGACGTGGTCATCTCACTGGTTGTCGAATTTAGTGTATATTATTTTAGAATTTCACTCTGAGTCAAATTCCAAACTCCTTTATCTCTTAGATGGACTTGTGTAAAACATAAAGACCTTTTGTGTTCCATCTAACGATCCTCAATGAGTCAATAAGATAAGATTATCTCTGGCCTGTTGGATTTCTATCTTGAAGTGTTTTTCAGCCAACAAAACACTTGGCAGATAATTCTAAAAAAGAATTCCAATTGAGATTAATCTCTATTACTTGGTTGGCAAGTTTAGGGTTTCCTTAACTTGTGGGACAAGTAATTGATTGCTTAATTCCAAAGCAACCTATCTTATTGAGTGCTATAAATAGAGGTGTCTACAGAC
>JAJJMA010326897.1:0-11221 GCA_023529015.1 Papaver nudicaule
TGCACTGTGTTGGAATATGCCTAATAGTGTGACATTGTGACTTGAAGATCTGATCAAGCAAATTCACATCCAAAAGGATTGCATGCTCACCTGAAGCAAGGACTTCAGCTTCCACACCACCATTACTATCTGGAAGAGCCACAGGTCTGGAAATACCATGAATTATGAAAGCAACAACACCTTCAACCCAAGGAGCAGGAATCATTGGACCTTCATGAGTTTTACAAACAACATTCCAAGTGTGCATCTTCATACAAGCAGTACAGAGCCACATCTTCAATTGGCATAAGACAGAATCCCATCTGTCATAAACTGAAGCATTTACACAAATACGTTCTCTGCATCTCTCAATACCATCGCCATGAGCAAAGTGGAAATCATCCAAATGCCTAGGAAAGGAACTTCTGGCTAGACCTTTACCACCAATCCCGTCTGTGCAACCATCAAAACCAACGTATGGGCAATGAAACCGATTCCCTATAGTTTTCTCTTCATTCAGAGGAATACCACGATTCGGTGAGCAAGCAACAGAAGATCGAGAAGGAGTTCTACCAGAAGCTCTAGACCAGGTACCTGCAACAAGAGGAGGGTTAGGTGCTTGACTACGACTACTCCTTGTACTCGGCATGATGAAGATTAGAGCAGAAATCTTCAAACAAGAGCAAAAATCAATAACCCCCTTTCTGTAAATCAACAACCACCCAAAGGAGATCGAAAACTGAACAGAAAGTGGGAATTGATATACTCAGATTGAAGAGAAAGAGAAGACAAAGATGAATCAATGAAGAACAGAAGGATTAACGGAGTGGAATCGAGGGATTCAGGTGGATTTCAATCTCCACCCTAAATCGCCACAATTTCGCCCAAATCGCCTCTGCGTCTCTCTCTCTCTATTTTATTATTATTATTATTATTTATTTATTTTTTATTATGAATAGGCATTTTATTTGAAAAACCAAAATAAGAGTTTGATCATAATAATAATAATAATAATAATGGGATTTTTGATGCATGGGAAACTGTCCTTCGACATCTGAAGATGTGGCTGTGCACTCAATGCATGAAACTTCACACCTGGAGTAAAGCCTGCAAAGCACACACAGAAGTCATTGCTGCACCCTTGAAAGATGACTCTATATCCTTTCTCATTCATGGGATTGACAGGCCTGCACCACCCATATCTGCTACAGATGAAGAGATAGACAGAGACGCTAACATGGAGCATCAGGTCTGCCTCAATACAGAATTGCTTGACAGGATATTCCGTCTGCGGATTAATACCACCAGGTACATACCAATAAACTGCAGACTTAGTTTCTCAAGGGCTTTTAAGCACAGCATGGACAAGGTTATTCACAATCCTCTGGAAATTTCCAATTGGGTGGAACTACTACTCTTCCCTGTTTGTGTTCTAAGGAATTATGTTCCTAAGAATCGAGACGAAGCGAGATCAGGTAAGAGGAAGCGTTTCCAACTGAACTCCATTAACCAAGCACTCGCATTGTGGCGTGAACCTGGTGGTTGCATTCTGTCCATACAGAAGTTGCTAGCTGAATACCCTACTGCACCTTTACAGTACAAAGACAAGAGGAAACCACCTGTTAGAAGACGCAGTCAGGAGGAGGTTAACATCAGTTTGTGCAAGAGAAAGATGGGGGAAGGTACGTACACGGCAGCCATTAGAATTTTAACATCTAACGGTGTTGCACCTTCTACAGCTGAAACTCTAGAAGAACTGAAGCAAAAACACCCTCCAGCTCCGCCTCCATCTTTACCTGAAATCTCTCATGGAGTTGAATCAGCCACTGCGGACAGGGAGTTCATCCTTAACAGGTTGAAGAGCTTTCCCAGGGGTACAGCATGCGGCAGGGATGGGCTTCACGCCCAACACTTCATTGACGCAATGAGTGGACCTGGAGCAGCAGTCGCAGACGACTTCTTGGCCTCAGTTACAGCAGTTGTGAACCTTCTCCTCTCTGGCCAATGCCCTCCTCAACTTGGAGAATATATAGCCAGCGCCCCCCTCACACCTCTCCTCAAACCGGATGGTGGAATTCGACCAATTGCGGTCGGTACAATATGGAGAAGATTGGTTTCGAAAGCAGCTGCATCTCTGGTTCTCAAGGATATGGTGTGCTACTTGGGTGATTATCAGTTTGGTGTGGGTGTGCCGTGTGGTGGAGAGGCCATTCTACACTCAGTGAACCGCCTGGTTGAAGAGTGTGGTGACGACAGTTCCTTATCTATGTTGATGGTAGACTTCAGAAACGCTTTCAACTTGGTAGACCGCACTGCAATGCTGCGAGAGGTACAAATTCACTGCCCTTCTATTTACAGGTGGGTTGAATTTTGCTACTCGTCGCCTGCAAGATTATACTACGAATCCAATGTTCTCTCGTCGGCACAAGGAGTCCAGCAAGGCGACCCATTAGGGCCACTCCTCTTTGCGCTAACTCTACATCCCATTGCCCTGCAAGTGGCTAGTGAGTGTGATCTGCACCTTCAAGCCTGGTACTTGGACGACGGAACCATCATAGGTGATACGCTTATGGTTTCAAAGGCATTCAACATCATCCAGCGTGAAGGCAAGCTTCGTGGCCTTGACCTGAACGTGCACAAGACTGAATTATTTTGGCCGAAACCGGATGCGAGAAGCACACATTCAGGAGCATTCCCTGCTGATATCTGTAGACCACTACATGGGGTAAAGTTACTTGGAGGACCAGTAAGTAAGGAGCACGGTTTCTGCAGTCAGTTGGTGATCAACCGAGTTCGCAAAACCATCCAGTTAATGCAGGCAGTCCATACCCTCAATGACCCGCAGTGCGAGCTGTTACTCTTGCGAAACTGTACAGGAGTATCCAAGTTATACTTTTCCCTACGTACCACACCACCATCCCATGTAACTGAAGCTCAGGACATTTTTGATACCCATCTGAAAATCTACCTGCGTCAACTCATTACGGGAGAGGGTCCTGGTTACGGACCAGTTCAGCACCGGATGGCAACCTTGCCTATCCGAGAAGGCGGTTTGGGTATATACTGCATGGAAGACACAATGCAATATAGTTATTTAGCTTCCTGTATACAAACACAACAGTTGCAAGGAGTGATACTTGGGCAGACGGGAATTCCAGTTCGTGGTAATGCCTTTCAACACGCAATGGACAACTTCATCCGGGTTAGTAATCTCGAATCCCCACTTAGCATTGATGAATCAGCCCCCCATCCTATGAGATCTTTGGCGATTCAATATTTTGCGGCGGTGACGAAAGACATACCCACAAGTTATGCAATGTCCAGACGGGATCTCGTTTTATGGCAATGCAACAAACTTCCACATGCACAGGATTACTTGCTTGCTATCCCCATGGAAGGACTCGGACAGACAATGGGACCTCGCCACTTCAATGCCGTCCTTAGTTACAGGCTCGGTATACCTATGTTCAAGGAGAACAGCCCATGCCTTTGTTGTGGAAGAGATATGGATGCATATGGCGACCATGCTGTACACTGCGCTACTGAAGTCGGATTAAAGCACCGCCATGACATCGTGAGAGACACCTTTGCAGACATTTGCTTCAAAGCAGGAGTACCTTTCAAACTTGAAGCTGCACTAGGTTTCCTATCAGAGGAAGGTCGCAATTCGAGGCCGGCAGACATTTTGGTCTATAATTGGGACAATGGACGTGATACCTGTCTTGACGTCACTGTTATTTCCCCTCTCACTGGGGGTGGAGTTCCAACCTTTATTCCTGGGCAAGCACTGACTAAGGCGATTGAACAAAAGCGCATCAAATATCAAGATGTTTGTAGCGCAAATGGATATAACTTTGGGACTTTGGGCTTTACTACTTTGGGAGAACTGGGAGACGAATCCATAGAGTTCTTGAGAAGACTGAAGACATATACAGCCAGGCATAATATTTCTTGTAATATAGGTAATTTTCTTTTTATTAGGATAGGCTTTGCTATTCAGAAAGGGGTTGGGACTCAGATTGTGGCTCGGCTCCCATCTGGCAATGTACAAGACTAAGTTTCTTTGTTTTCTAATAAAGTGCCAGTTCATAATAATAATAATAATAATAATAATAATAATAATAATAATAATAATAATAATAATAAGAGTTGGATCCAGCTTGTAGCTAGGCTCCCATCCGGCACTGTACAAGACTAAGTTTCTTTTGTTTCTAATAAAGTGCCTGTTTTATAAAAAAAAAAAAAAATAAATAATAATAATAATAATAATTATGAAACCAGGCATTTTATTAAGATAGGGAAAAAAAGAGTAAGATTACATAGTACGTGTGGGGAGTCTAGCAACAAGCTGAGACCCAACACCAATCTGAATAGCAATACCAACTCTTATGAAAAAATAATTCCCTACTTTAATAGTGGAGTCATGCCTAGAAACAAAATTCTTGAGCCGCTTCAAAAAAGCTATAGTCTCATCACCTAATTCCCCAAGAGTAGTGAAAGCCAAAGTTCCAAAATTGTACCCATTAGCTTTGCAGATTTCATCATATTTACTCCTCTTCTTCTCAACTGCCTTAACCAGAGCCAAACCAGGAACAAAAACAGAAACACCCCCTCCAACAAATGGTGAAATACCAGTAACATCAAAGCAAGTGTCATGCCCATCCTCCCAATTGTATACCAAGATGTCAGCTGGTCTTAACCCACCTCCCTCATTAGTAAGAAAACCCAATGGAGCTTCAACTTTGGTAGAAACACCAGCCCTGAAACAAATGTCAGCAATAGTATCTCTGACACGATTATGCCTAGACTTAATGCCCACAGTGCTAGCACAATGGACTGCATGATCACCAAAGGCATCCATAGGTCTCCCACAGCAAGAACAAGGAGAATCAGCAACAAATAAAGGAATACCTAATCTATAACCCAAAACTGCACTGAAGTGTTGAGGTCCAATTTTCTGGTCAAGTCCCTCAGCTGGAATAGCCAACAAGAAATCCTGAGCATGCTGGTCTTATTACACTTCCACAAAGCCAAATCTCTAGGGGTCATAGCAAAGGTGATAGGCATCTTCTTAATAACTTCAGCAAAATACTGAACAGCCAATGCACGCATATGATGAGGGGCAGATTCAATAATGCAAGAAAAATCAGAGCCACACACCTTAGAGAAAACATCAATAATGCGAGTATCATGCAAAATTTCACACTGTAACAACTGAGTCTGCAAACAAGATGCTAAGAAACAATAATGGGAGGTATCCTGCAAGGAATAAATACCTAATCCTCCTTCATTGATAGGCAAAGTAGCCATCCTGTGTTGCAAAGGGCCATAGCCTGGACCATCACCAACAAGCAAATGTCTCAGATACTGAAACAGATAATCATCATATGAGCACAAAGCAGAATGGGATAAGATAGGGGTAGTAGTCCCCATAGAAAAGTAAAGCTTTGAAACACCAATGCAGTTGCACAAAAGAAGTAGTTCACACTGAGGGTCTTTGAGCTTCTGAACTGCATCCATCAAATGTAGAGTCTTATTAACTCTTGCAAGCAACAACTGATGACAAAAATCAGCATCTGTACTAACTGCTCCACCCAAAATCTTGACTCCATGTGCAGGTCTGCCAATATCAGCAGGAAAAACATCTTTATACTTGCACCTAGGATCTATAGATGGCCAAAAGATTTCTGTCTTCTGAATGTTAAGCTCAAGCCCCCTGCTATGCCCTTCATGCTGGATAATATTGAGAGCTTTAGCCACCATCATAGTGTCACCAATGATGGTACCATCATCCAAATACCAAGCCTGCAAGCTTAGCTGACATTCTCTGGAAATATGAAGAACTAAGGGATGAAGTGTTAGGGCAAACAGTAAAGGACCTAAAGGATCCCCCTGTTGTACCCCTTGAGCAGAAGAAAGAATGTGAGATCCATAGTATAATCTAGCTGGAGAGGCATAACAAAACTCCACCCATCTAGAAATTGCAGGACACATGTTTCTAACTTCCTGAATCATCACAGTTCTGTCAACCATATTAAAAGCATTTTTAAAATCAACCAGAAGCATAGTTAAGGAAGAATCCAACTGCTGCTCCATGACAATTCTGTTGACAGCATGAATAATAGCTTCACTGCCACAAGGAACACCAACCCCAAATTGAAAGTCCTTCAAATAACAGTTCATATCTTTACTTACCAAAGAAGCAGCACACTTGGAAACCAATCTCCTCCATATAGTGCCAACAGCAATGGGTCTAATGCCACCATCTGGTTTCATCAAGGGTGTTAAGGGAGCACTAGAAATAAATTCACCAAGTTGCTGAGGACATCTGCCATCCAAATACAAATTGACAATATCAGTAATGAGGCCTAAGACATCATCAGCAATTGCAGCAGCAGGACCACATAAAGCATCTAGGAGGTGTTGTGCATGCAAGCCATCCCTCCAACAAGAAGTTCCTTTAGGAAAACTTTTAAGTCTACTAAAGACTAATTTCTTATCAGCACATGCTGGTTCAGAAGAATGAGGAGAAGCAGGCAGATGTGGTGATGGTGCAGATGGATGCTTTGACTGTAACTCTGCTAAAGTAACATCATTCTGAGGAGCAACACCATTGGAAGTTAAGACCCTAATGGCTGCAGTATAAGTGCCATTGCTAAGTTTCCTTTTACACAAGCTGATATTGACATCTTCTTGTGATTTCTTCTTGAGAGAGCTAGTTGACTTAGGAGGTTTAGGAGCAGCAATAGCATCAAGTAAGCTCTGAATAATATTGATACAACCATCTGGCTCATTCCAAACATGAAGAGCTTGATTAATAGAACTGACCTGCAGCCTCCTCCTGTTACCAGACCTCTTCTTTTCACTGTTATGTGGAGAGTAATTAGACAACACACAAATAGGAAACAACAACATTTTCACCCATCCTGTAATGTCAGCAGGGTTAAATATAACAACTTCCATGGTCTGTTTAAAGGCTTTAGCAAAGCTGAGCCTACAATTTGCAGGGATATGCCTAACTGTATGAATCTGAGCTCTAAAAACACTATCAAGCAAATCCACATTCAACAATAAAGACTCACTTTCACCACCCCCACAACCAACATCATCACTAAGACAAGTAGGAAAACCCGTGTCCATAGTATTGTGAGGTCTCTGAATGCCATGGATAAGAAAAGCAACACCATCTTCCTGCCATGGAGCTTTAACCATAGGACCAGTATGAGTTTTGCAAGACACACTCCAGGTGTGGAGCTTCATACATGAAGTACAAATCCACATCCTCAGACTTCTTAGAACCGCATCCCATTTATCATAGATGAAAACATTCTGACTCATACGCTCTCTACATATATCAATACACTTACCATGAACAAAATGAAAATCATCCAGGTGTCTAGAGAAAGAACTTCTTGCAAAACCTCTACCACCAACACCATCTGTGCACCCATCAAATCCAACATAAGGGCAATGAAATTTGTTGTCAGTAATGTCTAATTTAGGTGAAGAAATACCCCCCTTAGAAGAAACACCACCAGTGACAGATCTGGATTTAGGGATTGGGGTTTTGGAATTAGGTTTGGACTTCGGTTTAGAAGAAGGATTAGGAACTGGTGAATGAACACAGCTACGACTACTGCGAGTAGAGGGCATGATGATGATGAAAATCAGTAGAGAATCAACACCAAACGATTAATTTCTGTGAGAAGTAACAACCCAAGGGAAGTCAAAATCCGACAGAAACTAAGGGGATGGTGAGCTGAAAACGATGAGCAGAAGAAAGGGAAAATGATGAATGAAGAACAAGGGATTAACAGGACGAAAATGGGGGAGAATGGGATGATTTCAATCTCAAACCCTTATTTCTTCCCCAAATCGCCTGAAAATCGCCTCTCTCAGAGGTGAGAGAAACGCAAACCCTTGGGTATATGTTTATTATTATTATTATTATTATTATTATGAAAAAAGGCATTTTATTAAGGAAAACATAGAAGGCATTATTATTATTATTATTATTATTATTATTATTATTATTATTATGAAGATGGAATTTTATTTGAATAGGCAGACAAGGTTTTACACAATATGAGTTGGGAGTCGAGCAACAAACTGCGAACCGACTCCCTTTTGAATAGCAATACCAACTCTAACAAAAAGGTAATTGCCAACATTAATAGTAGCATCATGCCTAGACAAATAGTTCCTAAGACGCTTAAGGAACTCAACCATCTCCTCACCAAGCTCACCCAAAGTCGTGAAAGCTAGAGTGCCGAAGTTGTAGCCATTGGAGCTGCAGATTTCTTGATACTTGTGTCTCTTTTTCTCCACAGCTTTACTTAAGGCAACCCCCGGTACAAAAGTCTCCACACCTCCACCTGTGAATGGTGAAATCCCAGTAACATCAAAACAAGTATCACGCCCTTCCTCCCAATTGTAGACCACAATATCAGCTGGACGAGAACCACCACCTTCATTAGTGAGAAACCCGAGAGAAGCTTCAACCTTGGTAGAAATTCCAGCCCTAAAGCATATATCCGCAATGGTGTCCCTAACAAGGTTATGGCGAAACTTAAGCCCTATAGCACTAGCACAGTGAACAGCATGGTCACCAAAGGAATCCATGGGTCTCTTACACACACTGCATGGTTTGCCATCAACAAACAATGGGATGCCTAATCTATAGCTCAACACAGAAGTGAAATGTCTGGCACCCATTTTCTGTCCAAGACCAGCAGCAGGTACAGCCAAAAGATAATCCTGTGCATGAGGGGTTTGGTTGCTATTCCATAGGACAAGATCTCTAACAGTCATGTTAAAATCTGTTGGCATGTTTCTCTTCACTACAACAAAAAATTGGACTGCCAGTGTATGCATAGGGAGGGGGGCAGAACCATCAATGCAGGAGGAAGGAAGCAAACCACAACTCATAGTAAACTGATTAAGAGCTTGCTGGAAATAAATACCTTTAGCAGGAACACCAGAATTGTTGAGGATGGAATTCTGCAAGGACTGAGTCTGGAGACATGAGGCAAGGTAGCTATATTGAACTGTATCCTGCATAGAGTATATACCAAGTCCTCCATCTCTGATTGGGAGTGTGGCAATTCTATGCTGCAACTGACCATAACCTGGACCATCCCCTGTGATTAACTGCCTCAAATAAGATGTCAAGTAGGTGTCAAAAGCTATCTGAGCTTCACCCATAAATGCAAGTGGGGTAGTCCTCATGGTGAAATACAGTTTGGACACACCAGTACAACTACGCAAGAGAAGCAATTCACTTTGTGGATCATCAATGGCATGCACATCTTCCATTAACTTGATAGTTTTCTGCACCCTTGTTGAGACTAGCTGACCACAAAAGGCTGAACTCACACTAACTGGACAACCCAATAATTTGACACCATCTGTAGGTCTGCCTATGTCAGCAGGGAAAACTCCATCTTCAAAACTTCTTGCATCAGGGGAAGGCCAAAACAACTCAGTCTTCTGGATGTTCAACACAAGACCTCTAACACTACCTTCCTGTTGAATGATATGAAAAGCCTTGGAAACCATCATGGTATCCCCAATGATGGTACCATCATCAAGATACCATGCTTGTAGATCAAGCTGGCACTCATTAGAGATCTTCAAAGCAAGGGGGTGGAGAGTAAGAGCAAAAAGCAAAGGGCCAAGAGGATCACCTTGCTGAACTCCTTGTGCTGAGGTTAAGGTATGTGAGTTGTAATAGAGCCTTGCAGGAGCTGCATAGCAGAACTCAACCCATCTGTAGATTGTGGGGCAAAGCTTCTTCACCCCATGTAGCATAGCAGATCTGTCAACAAGATTAAATGCATTCTTGAAATCAACACACATGAGAGACAAGTTAGTCTCAGCTTGCTTTTCCTGCACAATCCTGTTAACAGAATGCAAAATTGCTTCACCACCACAGGCCACTCCCACTCCAAACTGATAGTCACCTAAATAGGCTGACATATCTTTACTAACAATAGAGGCAGCCACTTTGGACACAAGTCTCCTCCAAATTGTCCCAACAGCAATAGGCCTAATCCCACCACCAGGCTTCAGCAAGGGGGTGAGAGGTGCACTAGCAATGTACTCACCAAGTTCCTTAGTGCAATTTCCAGCCAGCAGTAAGTTCACTATGGAAGTAATGGAGGACAGTATTTCATCAGCAATGGCAGCTGCTGGCCCACTAAGTGCATCCAACAGGTGTTGAGCATGTAGTCCATCCCTTCCACAAGATGTACCCTTAGGAAAACTTCTGAGTTTGCATAGCACCTAGTCATTGTCAGCTACAGCAGGGTACACCAAGTGAGGGTTGCAGGGTATGATAGGAGGTAGAGCAGAAGGATGCTTGAGTTGGAGGTCAGTCAATGTTTCATCAGTGCTAGGAGCCACACCAGATGAAGTTAACACTCTGATTGCAGCTTTGGAGGTCAGTCAATGTTTCAACATAGCTTGATGTTGATGTCATCTTGAGTGTGCTTTGGTGTCTCAGAGGTCTGAATTGGCTTGGGTGCAGCAATTTCATCCAACAACTGCTGTATAAGAACCAAACACCCATTAGGCTCACTCCACTTAGTTAAAGATTGGTTGATGGAGTTTATCTGCATTTTCCTCCTCAAAGCAGACCTCTTCTCAGCCTTCCAGAAGGAACATAATTCTTCAACACACAGACAGGCAGCAACAGCAACTTGACCCAACAAGATATATCATGAGGAGCAAGAACTACAAACTTCATACAATCTTGTAAGGCTCTGGCAAAGCTCAATCTGCACTGAGCAGGTATATGTCTAATAGTGTGCAACTGAGCTCTAAAAACCTTGTCCAACAGCTCCACATTAAGAGAAATCCCTGTAGAAGGACTCACCTCAACACTCTCAGAACATACAGCAGTATCATCCAACTTCCTTTTTGGTCTCTGAGTGCCATGAATGGTGAAAGCAACAACACCATCATCCTGCAAAGGAGCAAGAGTAATGGGTCCTTGATGAGTTTTGCATGGCATACTCCAAGTGTGAAGCTTCATGCAATCACAGCACAACCACATTTTAAGCTGCCTCAACACAGAATCCCACCTATCATATATAGCAGCATTATCACAAACACGAGATCTGCAGTCAACAACCCCTTCACCATGAAGAAAGTGGAAGTCATCCAAATGCCGTATGAATGAGCTTTTAGCAAACCCTCTACCACCAACACCATCAGTGCATCCTTCAAAACCAGCATATGG
>JAJJMA010326909.1:3059-24582 GCA_023529015.1 Papaver nudicaule
CTCAAGTACCGCTCGATTAACGACCTTATTATTTTAGCTTTCTCATTGTGAGTGTCGATGAAATAAAACTCTTTCCATGGGTACCTATTTACGCGTTATTTAATTGAAGGTGGAAGTTTATCGTATGTAGCTTTAATTAATCATGTGCCTATACGTATTGTAATATTTACTAATTAAAATGGGCGTATCAAATTATAACCAATAACAGGAGGACAAAAAAAAAAACTCACCTCCTCTTAAGGGTATTTCCTTATGATCCCTTGATAAATGCCCCGGTATAATACTAAGACTACAGAGTTTTCTGACATTAGCCCACTCGTAATCTTTATCTTGAGTCCAACTGATACCGGTGGGCTGCTCGACGTGCTCCTCGCGATCAACAAACTCTTCTTGAACTTTCTTTTTTTTACTTTCCCTTTTCTTTTTAGAGGTCCCAATCGCATCCATTACTGACTTTGTGAATCGCTTCATGATCGACTAACAATTGTAAAGAAAAAAAAATACCAAAAGAAAAAACGAACAGAAGAGTCGAGAAGAAGATGGAGAGAAGAGTGAAGAAGATGAGAAGAATCGACTCTAAAACCTTGAATTTATAGTCGATAGAAATAGTGTCGACATAGATAGGAAAAGTGTCGACATCGATACAATTTGTATCGACGACACAAATTCCATCTGTCGATGGAAAACTGTCGACATCGACACAATTTGTATCGATCGACTCTTTTTTGTGTCGACACCACTGCCCCAAAAAACTTTTGCTAGGCCACGTGGGATTGCAAAGACACCCTTTTGGATGGTTCCATTGGAACCGGCCTTAGCGAATTCACATCTCGCATCAATTGTTTCATCAACTTGGCTTACAGAGGGGACAAGTAAATGACCCAAAGGCATTCGACTAGCAATGAATTTGAAATGCGTTTCCAGACAAAAAAAAGTTCAATCCTAGGCAAGGAACAGTAGAAGACTTGGACACTAGACTGAGTGGGATCACTGGGTCAAGTTTTATCCCACTCCCAACCAGGTCATTAACCTTTGGCAACTGAGTTGATCAAACCTGGTGAACAAAAATACTCCCAGTTTTGTTTCTCTCAAATACAATCGAGCACAGAGGATGGTTCGAACTGGAAATTTGTGTATCTTTCTTACCGAGCAGAAAGCATATACTAATACATTTTGAACTTCAAAAAAAAAAAAAAAAAAAAAACCAATAACTCAATTCATACATACATCTGCAATCGAACTTAACGAGCCGCAATTAACAACAAAATACTACAAAAGTAATACCCTGAATTTCGCATACACTGATTGTTGCAACACTCACATACATAGGTCACGAAGGAGATTTTTCACAGATAATACACCAATGAAGATGAACTGATAAATGCTTCGAGATCTTTATCGGTAGGAGGTATGAGATCATCAAAGACCCTACAGTAACAGCTCATCTTGATCTTTTGAGAGGAAAACTCATTTTGAGAATGCAATCGCACATGATTTTCTAGATCTGGTGTTGGTGTTTAGGATTAGGGTTTCCGCTCTTTCTTTGCAGGGAAAGTATGAAGATGGGAGATAACTATCCATCTTATAAGGGCTTGGGGATCTACCCTTCCTTTAGGTTTTCATATTGATCGTTCATTTTTTTCTAGTGTATAATCTAACGATGATCTGTGTCTTATGACTGACCGTACTTTCCGACTAACATATCATCGCGAGACGGGTATGATTGTCTGCCGGAACGTGGTGTGTTATAAATTCTTATTTGCCGTAATGGAGGAGGCCAGGACCCATGGCAAGGCTTAAATGAAGCATACGAGACAAGTACAGCATATGCTTGTGCAGAATCCGATGAAATGCTGAGTTGCGGTAACTACGAGGTGTAAATTGAGTGTAACTTTAAGTAAAAGTAAATATCGTTTGTTCTGAGAATTATAAAGTGGGTTCCATATCATATACGCCTAGGAAAAGAATGATCCTACTTCTACTAATACCCTCCCTGTCCCCGTTTTTTTCGTTTACTTTTTCTCTTCATATGCAAATCTCTCTGTCTGTCTGTTTCTAAATCGTTAAAAGTTAATTGAAAGGAAGCTGGAAGAACAATGATATTCTTTGGGATGTTGCAAATATTGCTGGTCCTGGTGCTGGTTCTGCTGGCAATGTTTGTAATGGTTTCGTTGGTGTTGTTTGTCCTATTAGAACGTGGATATGCAACACCGAACCTTTTGACAATGAGTGGAGCGGTCCTTCAACTTATATTGAGGAGGAAATAATTTAAGGGTTTGATCTGCGTCGGACTATGATTCTCAACAGCTCGTCTGGTGTAACGATACTGGTTTTGCTGCATCTGGTGGTGTGGTGGTAGAGGAAAGTAGTGATTGTCCTAGAGCTTTCACCACGATTTTAGCCAGTGTATCATCTGAGATAACAGTTCTGAAGGATTATGCCTATTTTGATTTATTATTTTGGTAGATATATTTGCTAGCTTAAGTGTCGTGTACACTAGAGTATGCCTGTTTGGTTTATTATTTTAGAGTCTGTGTAATCTGAAATTCGATCTTCTTTAAAGTTCAAGAATAGTTTGAAGTTTGAACATCCAGTTTGAAAAACATTTTAAAGGAGTTTTTCCTTTAAAATTCCAATCAGTAGTGGTGCATGGTATACGAAAGTAGATTGTTTCAATCTAATGCCAGGGAGAACAAAAAACTATGGAAATAATCTACCTCTTCAGGAGCCAGAACACCCTGATTTAAGTTGTTACTACGATCAATAATGAATTGTATTTCTACAAGAAACTCAACCATCTATGAGCAGATCGATCCAAGTTACAAAGACGAAAGGAGATTCTCTTTCACGCCGCTGCCAAGGCCAACTTCAAGTAATACCTGACCTGTATAGCTTAGCATTGAAACACTAGAAACCAACTTCGCTACATCAGCACCAAACTCCTCTTATCATGAAGTATGCATGCAACGACTGTATCTATGGCCTGCGATGGAACGGTAACACCAATCAGAGAAACATCTGGGACTATAAAATTTAGTTTTGAATTTAAAATGCAACATTTTGCTACCTTTGTGCTGTCTCATGTAAGCTAATTGTCAGCCTAAATGTAAGTCAAAATTGTTACCACTGAAGAGACAAACTTAGCCTCCCATGATCACTTAAACACTTTTCCAGAAATCCAATCGTTTTAAGCCAAAACTAAATACACATGGAGCAAGAGAAGAGAATACATACATGTTTCCATGCAATGGGATTAAGCTGCCGAGATTCTTCCTGTATGAATGCAATGTGTTAAATACTTAAGCAAGGACCGTCTGTGTTCCTCAACTGACAATGTGAGCTCTTTTTTTCACACTTGCTTTCACAAGCAGTATGGCCTAAATAGTGTGAATTAGAAAACAACAATTGAATCCAGTCTACTTACAGAGACAGGAAATTATTTTTAAACCTTTTCGTCCACGAATATGGGATACCCAGCTACATCAAGTCATCCAATACATGAATATATGCAGAACATGGCCGACTTGAAATAACGTTTTTATAACAGGCAAGGATATGAACCATCACATCTACAACTTCAATTGGCAAAGCAACACTATTCTGAACGACAAGACTCAATTATATCTACAGAAATCACAGACTCGGTGATATATATATTGACCTAGTAAAAAGGTAAATGTTATGACGAATCTATGCAGACTAGCCGTTTTTTACGTTGTACAGATAGACCATTCACTGCTAACTGCAAGTTCATACAACAAAAATGATGCGGCAAAACTCCAACAAACTATAATATCAAAAACTCATAATTGTGACGCCTTTCATTCTTTGCTTCCCTCTGAACCATGTCGCGAATCAACAGGGAAATTTTCATAAAGCTTGGAACATGAATCTCCTCCTAAAAGCTTTGGAGCTATGTAACAGAAAACAATACACCTTAACCTAATAAAAGAAAACACTCCTATACAGTTGGATGGATGATGTAAAGCCAAAGTAACAGTAGTCTGCATATACTACTCACTAAGACAATGCCATGAGCAGGTTCACACAAAGGTTACTTGTTATCCAATTTCAAAATGCATATAAACGAATATTACCAGTTTATAAGTAGGGACCCAGTGTATCAACCTCCTGTGGCTGGTTGAAAGGCTGATCATGGTCTTCTGTCTCGACAACTTCAACAGACTCCATCATCTTTGTATCTTCTTCCCCCATTTCTTTTAGTGAAACTAAGGTGTTCCTGTGAGGGAATACTGCCTTGAAATTTTCTTTGAAATCCACAATCGTTTTCGAGGTTGAAGCTTGAAAGTCTCGAATGTTGATATGGCGCCCAGCGTAAGTTAAGACATAGCAACTCTTTGTAATGGCAAACATCCGGGTGTCATTAACATCAAACACTTCACTCCAACCAAATGACTTATGTCCCTCTCGCTCTTCCATGCCATCTTCATCATTCTTATTTCTCAATAGCCATACGTTCCAACATAAAGTTCCATCAACAATTTTAAGAGCAGCAATAGACAAACAGCCGTCCAAAACCCCTAATTCAAAACCATTCCAAACAACATCGCGTGATAGCGGAGGAAGTGACAGATTTTCACCAAAAGTTTCCTCAACCAAATCGAAGGCAATGATCATTTCTGATTCATCGTCGAGCCAATAAAGAACTCCATTGACAAAGATACCTTCTTCCCAATATTCGGTCTTCTCAAAGTTGAACTTTCCAAGGTTTCTCCATCCGAAGCCACTCCCTAGAGTGTATACATAGACTTCTATAGACTCTGTCATGCGCTCGGACATTATTCTTACAACTTTGTACTCGTTTGTTGAAGAAACATAACCAAACCCAGCACCCCCTTGATCCATTCCAACTCTCTTAATTTCTGGAAGCACAACATACTCCCTGGTGATGGGGTTGCAAATATAAGTTTTTTCTAATTCTGAATCTTGTTCAGAAAGACAAATCAAACCGCCACATGAACCAAGAAACCTAGTAAACTTCCTAAACAGAGGGTTTAAATTAAGCCTTCTAATTTTTTCAATGGGTGGTGCTGTTGATTCAAGATTTTCATTATACTCAAAATACTGAAAATCAGATATCCAATCAGAATAAGTCCAAGTCCAAGCAAGGAAACCTAGATTACCAGAATCATTCCCATGATTAAGATGATGTTTGATGTGCATCCTGGAGAAAGATGGATTCTGAGAAACAAGACTTCTCCAATTTTTGCATACCAATTTGCAATCTAAAACCGATTCCGTTGGTACTCGACTTAAAATACTCAGAGTAATCTCTTCAGGTAGATGATTGAAATACTCCATCGAAATCCCCCTTGCAGCAGTAGAACAAATCGAAGATTTGATACAGAAAAAATTTCTAGGGTTTGAGAAGTGAAACGGGGAGTTTTTGGCTGTGGAAACCCAAGGAGAGATTGGAATGGGCTGTAATCTATTGATTTGACATAAAATGTTTGCCCGGTGGCCTAAACATCAGTTGTCTTCGGGCATTATATGTCACGTTGTCACACCTCCAAATTAGCGTCAACCAATTTCGGCCTAGGAATGACTCGGCAACACTAATGGTTCAGTGAATCAAGCTTCACCCATCAATGCTCAGCCTTATACACTTGCTCAATTCAAGTGCACCCACAATCATCAAAGATTGGCAACGGAAGTCTTTCTTCATTTTCTCTCATCCTATAATGCATCCCATACTGCATTAAGGCTTTGCCATGCAACCAATTCCACACAATGTCAATATCAATCAGGAACACATAATTAGAAGCAACAACTCACTTTCATGACTTCAAGGAAGAATACAAAACTCACCCAAATCTGGGCTACAAATGGCCATCACTCCCAAGTGATGCCAAACTCCCTAAATGGCCTAAAAACTCTATCTAAGCCTATGGATTTATCCCTCTGTCTCTCCTAAACGAAGAACCCTGATTACAAACTTAATCTGGCCTATTTATACTGTTAGGCCAATGCCAAACCGAGTGCAACTGCTGCACAAGCCATGGCCAGACATCTGGCCATTGGCAGTTCCTGTAACTGTCAAGCATCCCAACTGCTAGCCTTGCTGTAGGCCAAACGCTGCTCCACTTGTTCTTTTCAGTTACTAGGGCCAAACACGGTTATCCCAACCGTTCTTCACCATCCTTCTACTCAGGCCACGCGTATCCAAGCCTTGGCCAACTTTTAAGCTTCATATGGGCTTTTACCAAGCCATGCTGCGCCATCCCATCCAGGCCATATGCTACACTTAATTGGACGCTACAAACAGTGCATACACATGCTATTAAGCCTTCTAAACTCGTGCATAGCTTTGGCCCACAAGCCTTAGCCTTCTTGTTACCTTTGGCTGAGTACGGACTTGCAATATCACGTTTGGCTGCGCCATTGCCTCTTATGCATTACCAAAGCCTTGGCCAAGCTTTGGCCTAATGCCAAGGTCATTCTCTTGATCTTTTCCATTTCTTTGAATGCTTACTTGAGCTGGGCCAACTCAAAATCCTCGGACACTTGACATTGACCAATCAATGTCATATGCATCTCATATGCATGTCAAATGGCCTTCCTTGTCTTCGCCTAATGCCGCTTCCTTGTCGGATTAATGAAGCTACATTTGCTAGGCCACTTGTGACAGGGTTAACACACGTCCATGTCATGTCCACTGCTGAACCCTAAGGCCGGTTCCCATGGGCCTAACAAAATGCTTGTATTACAATCCCACGTGGCCTAGCAGATCATGCAGTAGTGTCGACAAAACAAGTATTTGTCGACAGCTATAGTGTCAACCTCGACAAAAATTATGTCGACAAATACTTTTTCTATCGACGATGGAAATTCTGTCGATGTCGACACTATTTCCATCTACATCGATAGTATTTGTATCTTGTATAAATAGCCGACTTTGAGACACTATTTCCTCGATTTTCCCTCTATTATTTTTCAGTTTTTTTTTTTTTTTTTTTTTTTGCAAGCAATTTTTTTCGATCATGAAACATCTAGCAAGGGGAGCAAAGGCTGCGGTTACAGGTAAAGGTAGAGGCAAGAAAAAGAAGAGCTGTCAAGATGATGATTACCACGATCCGCCCACAAATATCAATTGGAGTCAAGATAAAGATTATGAGTGGGCTAATGTGAGAAAAATTTGCGGTCCTAATATTATACCGCAACATTTATCAAGGAATACAAAGGACATACATTTAAGAGGAGGTAATTTTTTTTCTTTTCTGTCCAACTGTAGGTTATAATTTTTCTGTCAAGCTTTAATTAGTATATACTCCCTCCGTTCCACTTTACTTGAGGTAGTCGGTTTTGATACACTCGCTTTACACTCGCTATAATTAGTATTTTTTTACGCATTTTTTAACAACACCCAAGTTTTTAACTCATACGTTACATTTTCAAACTCAAATCCAATGATTTTGTTAAAAAAATCCAATGTTGTAGCTTTTCGCACCTGCCTTTAGAGGATGTATCGCCTAAATAATGTGCAGAAAACAACAATTGAATCCAGTGTACGACAGAGACAGGAAAATTATGTTTCAAACATTTTTCATCCAAGAATAAGGGATACCAAGTTTTGTCAAGTAAATCCAATACATGAACATATGCAGAACATGGCCGACTTGTAATAAATGTTTCTATAACAATAACAAGGATATGAACCATCATATCTCCAATTTAATTTCGCAAAGTAAAAATATACTACAATATTCTGAACGGCAACACTCAATTATAAATACAGTAATCAAAGACTCTGTTGCGCTGGAAGACCTAGGAAAAAGGTAAATGCTATGACAAATCTATGTAGTCTAGCCTAGCCGTCTTTACGTTGTATAAATAGAACAGTCGCTGCTAACTGCAAGTTTATACAGCACATCGGCACAAACGCTTTTAACAGTTCTCTTGAAAAAGATGTCCACTTGGATCACACCACTGACAACCCATCCATTTTTCAAAATCTTCTAGTAAATTTCTGGCTGGTTTCAGCGATAACTGAGGAACATAGTTGATTCACATTTCTTGGACAATAAATGCTATCAAAGAATTCAACTGTGTTCTAAGAGGCCTCTCCACAAACACTTTCATGTCTTCTCATCATATAGACCAGCATTATTACAGTTAGCAGAAGTACGTGAATCTTTATATGCTGGACAATAATGACCTATGTTTCTGAAACAGTGCAAGTGTATCAATTGCGTATATCCTCAGAAATCTTCAAAAGCTTTTTCACCTGAGAGCCGACCTTTGGATAGGAAAACGAGAAAACCTTGACAAACTGATAACACTGTGAGCTAAGCGTTCTTCACTCAGATCTCTCGACACACTAATAGTAGGGGAAACATACATGGTATAGAAGGATAACGAACAAGACACACATGATTTATTAACTGTTTACAAAGGGTAGGTAACTGAGCTGGTGTTGGCTACTGACCCAAGCACAGAGGGAAGGCAACTGAGCTAGTGTTGGGAGTGATCCAACTTGAGATCTAACTGAATCAGAGCTAACCAAGTGGAAACTTTATACAACTGCGGAAGTAGGCATGAAATGTGTAAGTTGTCATCACAATTTTTTTGTGAAAACTCATCCGTTCAGATGAAGATGTCAAAATCCTTGCTATCAACGAAATATGTTCTGAATCCAAAAAGTGGGCTACAAGGTAACTTCCTTATTAATTCTTCCCATAGAGATGGAAAAAGAATCAAAACATGTTATCTCAGGGAACTCTGCTAGTAAGTTCTTGTGAAATTTATTGGTTAATGAAGATAAACTTTGTGGTAATGTTCGTTCGAACTACCATCTTTAAAGTATCAGATACAGATATATGTAAACTGTCAATAATGGATACCTAGCATTATCTAGCAAGTAATGTTTAGAAGCAAGACTATATTCCCTCTATACTACTGGGAAGGCCCTCACTTTCCACAACTGTGCCAGCATTTACTTATGCGACCTTCATGCACATACAAAATAAGTTACTAAAACATGCATAATACTCTCCCTTTGAGATAAGGTCAAATCAATAACAAAGGCGCAGAGTTAACAAAACAATACAGCTTAGCCTAAAATAAGAGAGAACACTACGATAAAGTTGGATCGATGATATTAGGACAATGATAACAGTAGTCTACATTATATTGCTCACTAAGAGTCTAAGACAATGTAATGAGCATTTAGGTTCACACGAGGGTTACTTCTTTTCCAATTTCAAAAACAATGTCAACGAAGATTACCAGTTCATAAATAGGTATCCAAGGCCTTATCCTCCTACAGCTGGTTGAAAGGCTGATCATGGCTTACTGGCTCCTCAATTTCAACTGACTCCATTACTTTCGCATCTTCTTCCCCTAATTCTTTAATAGAAACTAATGTGTTCATGTGAGGGAATACTCCAGCAATGATATCTTCAAACTCTGCAATCCTTTCCGAGGTTGAAGCTTCTAGGTCGAGAATGTTGATATAGTTACTATAGTAAGTTAAGACATCGCAACTCTTCGTGATGGCAAAGATCCGTCTGTAATCAACATTACACACTACAGTACTCCAATCCAATGACTGATGTCCCACTCGCTTTTCCATGCCATCTTTATCGTTCTTCTTTTTCAATAGCCCTACGTCCCAATATAAGGCTCCATCAACAATTTTAAGAATACCAACAGACAAACACCCATCCAACACCCCTAATTGATAATAACCACGATTAAAATCATCGTTTGATGGCAAAGGAAGTGAAAGATGTTCACCAAACGCTTCCTCAGCCAAGTTGAAGGTAACGATCGTTTTCAAGTGATAGTCCAGCCAATAAAGAGCTTCATTGAGAAAGATACCTTTTCCCCTCCGCTGTAATTTGGATCCGAGATTGATCTTCCCAAGGTTTCTCCATCCTTGGCCACTGCCTAACGTGTATACGTGAACTTCCATACACCCGGTCTCAATCTCTTCCACGATTGTTACAACTTTGTACTCATTGGTTGAAAAAACATAACCAAAACCGCCGCCAGCCCAGTATTGCATTCCAGCGCACTTAGTTTCAGGAATCGTAACGTACTCCCTGGTGATGGGGTTACAAATATAAGTCTTTTCTAATTCTGAAAATTTTCGAGAAAGACAAATCAAACCGTTACAAGAACCCATACAGATAGTCCATCCAAACGAAGGGTTGAAATTGATCCTTCTAATTCTGTCAATGGGTGTTCTTGATCCATGATTTTCATTATACTCAAAATACTGATAATTGTATTTCTTCCCAGAAAAAGAACAAGTCTCAGCGATAAAACCTAACTTACCAGAATCAGAATCACCAGCATGATTAAGATGATGTTTGAAGTGAATTTTGGAGAACGATGGACAACGAACAAGACTTGTCCAATTTCTACATACCAATTTGCATTCAAAAACAGTCTCCGTTGGTACTCGACTCAAAATTTCCATAGTAATCTCTTCCGGTAGATGATTGAAATACTCCATCGAAATCCCCCTTGCAGTAGAAGAACAAAAATTCTAGGGTTTGAGAACAGGGAGTTTTGGCCGTGGGAAGAGTAAAATAGTGAAGAAGAAGCTAAGGGAGTGCTACATACAACCAAAGAGAGTGGTCGGTCCTTTTGACCTTCTCGTGGCCTAAATATCTTAAGTGGTCATGTCACGTGCATCTGAAATGTTTAATGTAGGTATGCCACTGCCCTGAACCCAGTAACTTCACATATATAGCCACCCCATTTTTTGTGAATCAACGTTCTCATTAGTGATTTTTTTTCTTCTTTTTTTTCTGATACAAAATTTTTATCTAAAAAGGTTAATTTTGTCTACTGCTTTTGCTTCTATAGAGAGGTTAATTTTGTAGATGATCTTCTAGCTAAAAAGCTCCTAATGATGTGATTGTGTTTCGATGTACCTGTAATGGAAGGGCCTTCCCTAGATTTATAAGGCCAAGCTAGTTGTGTTAATAAATTATGCTTCCCAAAAATGAAAAAAAAAAAAAGATATAAAACTATTGTCAGCTTCCAACCAGCTCATAATGTCATGTAGAAAGAAATTGATCATAAGCTTCAATACAAGAAAATTCTTCCCTGTCATTTTAACCAGAGAATGGACTACATTATTGCCTAGTTTGTGGACCGACTTACAAAACCAAAAATCAAATGTAACAAAGAAAAAATTTGTCTCTAAAACAATCCTTAATCAAACTTGTTCTCACTAGTAAGATAATTCCTTTTAGTGCCATCTTATAGGTCTGCTGTGCCCTAAATTTGTCTACGAATAAGACTTATCTACCCATCCTTTCCTATTGAGCCTTCTCCATTAGCCTTTCGTCAAGCCCATAGCTTACTGGGCCTGGAAACTTTTGGCCTGGGTATCAAGTTGATACCCAAACAATTTTTACTTTTTTTTTTCGAATTTGAAATTGTTATATTAAAGAAAAATTGGAGAATTACAACCTAGGTAAGACATCAAAGTCTAGCAGTGTTTACAAATGAATGATGGTACCCCATTGACACAATACATCAGTTACAGAAACCCATCTAAAGACCTCAGTATCAGTGAACCATAAGATTAGAGTTTGCTTGACAAGCAATATTTTTTCAGCAGCCTTCATAGCCCTCCCACCATGGGATCTCTATTCCTTTCCAGCCAAAGATGCCACATAATGGCATAGCTAGTGTTCCACCAAATATCTCTAGTTCTTCCTGACATATAATTCATCTTCCAAGCCTCCAATTCTTTCTTCACTGTGTCCTGCGCCACCCAGCTAGCTTTAAATGCATTCAAAAAATGAGACCAAACTTCAAAAGCCACTGAACATGTCAACAATATATGATCTCATGTCTCCTTCTCTTTTTTACATAAAACACATTTCACATCTTCCACATTGATATCTCTATGTGCTAACATACTTAAAGTGGGTAATGATTTATGGAAGTTTGCCCACAACATGAAAATAACTTTGGCATGAATTCCTTTCACCCATGTTAACTTATCAAAGTCACAAAACACATCATCTTCCAGTTGCACTTCATATCATTTCTTGACTGAGAAACCCCCCATTATATCTACAGTATCATCTTCTTCAGTTAATCCATGAACTGGACCTAACTCATTGCATAATAACTCCCACTGCAATCTTTCATGCTCATATAACCCTCTTCTTGTTTCACTGCACAGTCTTCCTTTCGCCACCATCTCTACAATTGAAGCTTGTTTTTTAGAGCACACCTTAAAAATATCAGAATATCTAATGCACAATGGACCAGCAGTAGTCCATTTATCTAGCCAGAATCTTACAGATCTTCTTCCACTCTTCATTGTATGAACAATATGTGTTTTTAAAAACTCTGAAGAAGATACTATGTTCTTCCACATACACCTACCTTTTGCACTGTCATCATCTGTTGGTAAGAATACATCTGTTGGTATTTCTGTTGACCAATTCTTCTCCACAGAGCTCTCTTTTCTCTGGAATACCTCCATATCCGTTTAGCCTTGAGAGCCTTGATAGTACACCTAAGATTTTTGACACCCAAACCACCCTTGCTCTTAGGTTTACAAATTTTAACCCAACTCACCCAGCACATTTTCTTTCTCTCCGCCTCATCATCCCACAAAAACCTTCTCATTAACTTGGTAATCTTTTCCTCAACTCCCACAGGCATTTTGATAAGAGACAGAAAATATAAAGGTAAACTAGACAAGCAACTCTTAATGAGTACTAACCTGCCTGCCTTGTTAAGGTACCTCTTTTTCCAACTAGCTAACTTCACTTCCATCCTTTGCACTACCTCATACCATACACCGATGCTTCTTGGATTAGACCCAAAGGCAACCCTAAATACTTTATAGGAAACTTCTCAACTTTGCAACCCAACTGCACAGCCAAATCTTGAACTATATCATCTGCTTCAACACTTATCATTGTACTTTTTTCAAGATTAAGTTTCATCCCTGTGAGCAGTTCAAAAGAAGAAAGAATTAGTAATAACCTCCTGACCTCATCTACATTTGCATCCACAAATATGATAGTATCATCTGCAAATTATAGATGAGATATCATATCTCCACCTTCTATCACCTGAAATCATGTTAATTGTCCCCTACTTCTGGCATCAACAATCAATTTAGATAGAATTTCCACCACCAGCAGAAACAATAAAGGAGAAAGTGAGCATCCTTGTCTCAACCCTTTTGTAGGTTTGAATATATCTGTAGAGCTACCATTTATTAGTACATATATGTTTGAAGTTGAGATACACCATCTGATCCAAGATTTTTAATCTACCACCAAAATCATGTTTCTCCAGTATTTTGATCAAAGCATTCCATTTAACATTGTCAAATGCCTTCTCCATATCTATTTTACACACCACACCTGGCCTTCCTTCTATGATCATGCTATCAATACATTCACTTGCAATGAGTACACCATCTAATATCTGCTTCTCCTTTATAAATGCACCCTGAGATTCTGTCACCAGCTTATGCATCACCAACTTCAGCCTATTAGCCAATACTTTAGAAAAAAAAATTATATGCACTACCCAATAGACTCAGTGGTCTGTAATCCTTTGTAGTATATACATCCACCTTCTTTGGCACCAGAGATATAAAGGAACAATTTAACCTCAAATCCCAACATCCATATCTGTAGAATTCACTTATAAGATTCATGAAGTCATCCTTGATTATACACCAACAAGTCTTATAAAATTCCATTGAAAAGCCATCAGGCCCTGGAGATTTATTGGTGCTTAATCACATCAAACACCTCTTCTTCACTGAAATCCTTCTCTAGTTGTTCCTTTTCATCCTCCTCCAAGACAGGAAAATCCAAATTATCCATAAAAAAAATAAGCTTCATTGTTTTCTGTAAATAAATTTTAATAATAACCTCTCATTTCAACTTTGATTCTCTCCTGATCAAAACATTCAACACCATCTATTTCCAGCTTTACAATAGTATTCCTTCTTCTTCTTGCACTTGCTTTTCTGTGAAAATAAGTTGTATTGGCATCTCCCCATCTAAATTCATTTTATTTAGCTCTACTCTGCCACTTCCTTGCTTTCTGCATCTCAATACCTCTCAACTTCAATAAACAGCCCATTCTTTCTTCAAAAAGTTCGTGTGACAAAGCTACAGTTTCTTCCATATTGTCAAGTACTTCAATCCTCTCACATAGTATAGATTTCTCCCTCTTCACACCTCCAAATTCCTCCATACCCCACTTATTCAAAAAATATTTCAAGTTTTGTAATTTCTTAAAAAATACAAAATTTTATGCTGCTCTGTTCTCCATTGTTTTCCACCATTCCTCAACCTTCCTCAAAAAATCTTTGTGTATCAACCATCCATTCTCAAATTTAAAGTATGATTTGAAATGACTCTAGTGAGAGTCATTTGAATTGCTTCTGGAAACTGCAAATCTAAATCATCACTCAAAAGAAATTTGTCTAATCTGCAAAGCAATGGGTCAGCTTGCATATCAGACCAAGTGTAAGAACCCCCTACTAATGGCAAATCCACCATTTGCTGCTCATGTATGAAGTCATTAAGAAAAGCATTATTCCGTGCATCTCCTTCTCCTCTATTCCTTTCAGCTTCACCTCTCACTGCATTCACATCTCCAGCATAACAAATCTGACCCTCCCACCAACTTCTAACCTCCATCAAAATCTCTCCAAAATACAGGTCTATCATTATAACCACATGGAGAATACACATTGCATATAACCCATTTCTGGTTAGTAACTAATGAGCTAAAAAACAAAATCAAGTTTGCTCATTCCACTTCTAACATCTTCCTTTTTCAGCTTCCTAGAATTCCATATAGTGAGCAATCCACCACTATTCCCCTCAGAACCAGTTGATGGCAAGAATTGCCAGTCAAAATCATCCTCAAACCACAATTGTTTCACCAACCAATTATTCTCCTTCAACGTCTTTGTCTCCTGAATCAAGCAGACATCACATCTCTGAGCAGAAAGTAAGCTCTTTAGAGCTATAATCTTCTCATAACCATTTAACCCTCTAACATTCCAACTGATTATTTTCAGATCCATGTACACTAACAACTGCAACATTTGAACCATCCATCATCACCAAAGGGGTTGCCTCAATTATTTCCAACTCCTTCATCCACTCAGCATCCAATTTTGATTTAGCTGCCTTATTCATCTCTTCATTCACCTTCTTAAATCTTTCCTTGTACTTCAACACCTGATTCATCACCACCCCATTCAATGCATTCTTATCCCCTTCACAAACACCCCCATATGCCAAACAGTGCTGAATCATCAATTCAGCTGCCTCCATTACTTTCAAGGGACAATAAGTTTCTTTATGATAATCTATCGGATCCATTTCTAAGAAAATTAATCATCCTACCTCTTGCTGCGCACAAACCAGAGGTATCAGTTCTTCCCTTTAGTACTCATATTTTTATAGGTGTCTTTGGATTTTTTGATTTTGTATATAACCTTATTATGGTATTACGTACTGATTGTAGACTGCTTTAGTCAGTCTGCGGTGTCGTGAAAAGAACTTTATGATGAGTTTATCACCCAATGACAAGTGCAAAGAAATGTCGGGTAAGACTACTAATTCAAAAACATTACGGGAAGGGGAAAATAATGATATTATGATGAACGTCTGCGCAAAATCGGAAGAGCCTCATCATTTATCGCAAACCTTCTGGGTGACTGTTTGACTCTTATATTTAAGTGCCTTGAAACTATGGATGATCGTAATTCCTTTGGATTAACTTGTCGTGACTGTCTTCATGTTCAGAATAACAATCATAAATCCTTGTGGTATCGTAATAATTATGATCCAGATAAATATCCAAAAATTAGTCCTGAAAACCTAGCCAGAATTACTTGTAGGTTGTTGGTTCGATTCCAACGCCTCAAATATTTGAATCTAGAAAGGTTGCCTAGGACAGATTTCGTTACATCAAAGTCGCAATCCTCAATTTGCACCAAAGTTCGATACCTGTATTTAGATAAATGCCACCAATATTTAGATATGCAATTGTCTTTAATGTTTTCTTGGTTTCCTCATTTGACAGATAAGTTTGGAGTCTTCTGAAATTACTGATAAAGGTTTAGAGGCTATGACAAAATGTTGTTCATCCTTACTTACGGTTCGCCTCCCATGGTGTCACTCGATTACTGATTCTGGAATAAGTTATCCATTAGAAAACTGCCGCAAACTGCGTTCACTGTATCTTGATGGTTGCAATGGTATAACAGGTGTTGGCTTTCTAGGGTGTGCACAGACCTTAACCTATCTCGAAGCAGGCGGATGCGACCTTACACCTGAGGGGATTAACGCTATTGTTAGTGGTGGTGCACTTCGATATCTCGATCTCTCTAAACCCAATGAATTGGCCAAGGTTGAAGAAGGATGCATTAATACCGAAGCAATTATTACAATTTCGAAAGGTCGCCCTTTATTACAAAAACTATTCCTATCAGAGTGCGAGGAGGTAGAGCTAGAAGGGTGGAAATCTATATTGGTCTAAATTGCAAAGAACTAAAATTGCTTTTCGTGATGGGGTGCCAAAAGTTATGTGATTCGGGATTGCAAGCTATATGTGATGGGTGTAACAAGCTTTCCGAACTATATATAGACAAAGAAAAAAATAGTTGTAGCAGCTCTACTCTTAAGCTGTCCGAGCAAAAAAAAAAAACCCAGGATGTTGATTTTATGGCACGAATAACATGTTAGTATTTTAATCTATTGTTGTTTTTTACTCTTCGTCCATCAGTTTATTGTATTCTATTTTTGTACTTTAGATCAAATTTGCAGCGTTAGTTTGTCTATTTGTGCAATTAAAATTGAGTTGTGATAGACTCACACACTTTCACCACCAAAAGATCCAAAGGCTAAGAGACTTCGTGAATGTTACATTAGGATCACTAGCGGGTTTGATTTGGATGATCCACCATTAGATCTTTTGATGGTGAAAATGTTTGCGAAAGTGTTTGTGAACAGATCATTTTTGATTAACTTTAAAAAAAAAACATTTTTGATTAAAATTTGGGTAAAAAAATTTTTTTTATTAAAATTTGGGTTTCTAGAAACACAGTTGTATTTCACAGGTTTAGATAGGACGAATTTGGAGGAGGGTAACGTTGAGTGTAGTACTGCAGGTTGTTGGGTCACTTGTTTATAAGTTTCTAGTTTTAGTGTTGTGTGAAAATAAAACACCTGGGGCATCTGTTATCGACCTTCTTCCACCACATTTACCACAAGAAGACTATGTGAGCCTAGGAAATATGGGGGTTCTTGAAGTGTTCAGTTTTCAAGAATTGGACCAACCATGTACTTTGTCTGACCTCGCATGGCAATAATTGGGAGCTACTGATGAAATTAGCCAGCCCAAATGGTACCATCCTTCTCCCAGTGCAAGTGGGAGTGTCTTTTGATTTCTCTGTTGGAAATGTGCCTGGTGTGTTGTTTCTTTGGGATCTTCGGTTTCTTGTGTACTTAGATATGGTGTTTGTTTGGTTCTTCTGTCTCTCTTTGGCCTACGTAGATGGTGCTCTGTTTTTCTTAGCCACTACACCAAATTTGGCGAATAGCAACACAAGGTAGCAACGGTAACGCTGCCGTTGCGGAATAGCAACATTAATGGGCCGTTGCGGATTTTTGGGCCGTTGCACAATTTAGCAACGGCCCAATTTCTGTTGCTAATAGCAACAGTTTATTTTATACGCGTGTGAAGTAAGCATGCGGCCATCAACACCTCCCCACACTTTTAAAGATTTTTCTACCCTATTATGCAAGCATCCAGTCTTATTCCACCCATAGATACGAAGTGTGTGAGATGGACGTGTGACTAGCCATTTACAAGGCTTAAGTCTTAACCCTCCATTGATCTCCTCTTACCATTTAGGTTTTCTTTCTGCAGAGAAGAAAAGGAAGAACCTACAATACAGAGAGAGTTTCATCGATCTACCACCACCACCACAATCGTTATCATCAACATCAATACCAACCTTTCTACTACTACCACCACCACCATCTTCGTTATCATCAATACCTGGAATTAGGAAACCCTAGAATCAGATTTTAGGAAACCCTAGAATCAGATTTTTTTGTTTTCTTAATTTTTTCCAAGGATTCTCGTCGTCAATCTTTATCAGGTGATGTTCAGGTTTAGTCGAATTTCGATTCCTGTTTATTTGTTAATTTTGTTTGATGTTAGGGTTCAATTTGTTTTATTCGTCAATCTCTACCTACCACTGATTCTTCTCTTTGTTTCTTTTTCAGGAGAGAAAGAGTTGATGCTGCAAACCCTAGCTCTAACTTGGTTGGATTTTGAGGTGACTACTATCCTTTTGATTTCTTCATTCTTTTTATTCTCCCAACTGATTTCAGATCTGACCATCTTTTGTTTTGGTTTTACTTCACAGGGGTTGTTGTTGCTGCTGCTGGAAATGACAAAGCAAACCCTAGATCTAGCTATTTTGAACATGTCTGTTTGTTTCTGTATAATTTAAGGTGACTTCTGCTAACCTTTTTTTTTCTTTAATTTAAGTGTCTGTTTGTTTCTGTATAATTTTGCTTCGTTTTTCTAATTTATGGCTAAAATATGACATGTTTTAGGGAATTATGATACTAGTTTACACATGTTGGTTGGTCCATTTTCTCAGATCTGATCAATGTTGGTCCCTTTATTGTTCAAACAATGAGGTTAGAGTATTTTCTTAGGGATTTTGTATCTCTTATATACATCTTGTGTAACTCCAGATTATGTTCCTTTTCAAATATGGGATTCATTGCAGGTAAAATTACAAACTATTGAGTTTTGTTTGAGCTAATACTATTACTTCAGTGGTTAGATTGTATGGATTTTGATTGGAATTTGTTGGTGCATTAGGGATTATCAACTTATATACGAATGATGATGTCTACTCAAGTAAGTTATTCTTATCATGTGAATTTCATAATGGATCGTAGCTTTGGATATGTGGCATGTGCAAATTTTGATTTGAATTGCTTTCAGGCTCTGTTGAGTGCTATTGGAGTTGGTGAAAAATCAGCGACCGTCATTGGTGCCACTTTTCAGGTAGTTCTTACTATGTATTTTGTGTAGTTTTTGTCTGTTGTAATCTTGATTAGTAGGTTTTGCATGAATCGTATGATTCTGGGAATTTATGTTTATGCTACTTTGTTATTGGTTTTATAGATTGGATGATGAGAGTTGGAAAATCTGTTGACAGTGGTTTTTGAGGGACTTTACTGGGATGCTTGGTGGTATCTTATCCACCTTTTACCAGGTATTTATTTTCCTTTACCGTTCGCTTTTTATATGATTTATTTATTGTTAGTTCTTGTTGAAAAACTGAATAGCTTTCGATGAAAATGACATGGTTAGTGGCAGCATTTTTTAAGCACAAGATTCATCTAGGTGAGAACTGATTAATTAGAAACAGCTCTGTTGTTATATAGCGTTATCGATTATAGATTCCTTACCTGTTTCCTGAAGTATTTTTGTATGCTTTTAGTCTTTCTTTGAAGAGTTGCGATTACAAATGGCTCAGAAATATTCTTTTTCCATCACAGGGCTCTAATCTGGACAATAATGCTAAAATGTGGCGTTTAGTTGCAGATCTTATGAATGATCTTGGTAAACACTACCTAGTGATTTTTTCTTCATTTTTATTCTGATTTACGTCCTGGTATAATGGTGTTTATCTGTTCTCTCTTAGATGACATTTTCCGTTGTTATAAAAGTAACAAATTGGAAATTGCATAAGCCCTATAGATATGTCATGCTTATCTTTGTTGTATCTGGCGTAACTAATTACCTATTTTGTATCTCTTCCATTGCAGGCATGTTAACGGACCTTCTTTCTCCTCTTTTCCCTTCTGCGTTTGTCGTGATAGTCTGCTTAGGTAGCATATCAAGATCATTCAGTAAGTAAATAAACTCTACTTAAGACTTCGTGCGTCTGCAACTAGAGCTGGTTTATTTATTTTATGCCTGAGTTTCGATTTATATGCTAATTATACATTGTTTTTATTAGCTGGAGTTGCGAGTGGAGTAACTAGAGCTGCATTGACACATCATTTTTCACTTCAAAATAATGCAACTGATATATCTGCTAAGGTGCTTACTTATTCCTCAAATTTCATTCTAACGATACGAGAACAGTTGCTTGGGATATCGTTAACCTTAAATTACAATTTATTGCTCATTTATAGGAAGGGAGTCAAGAGACTCTAGCAACGATGACCGGAATGATTTTAGGAATGCTTCTTGCTCGCATCACAATGGGACATCCTGTAGTTATCTGGATCTCTTTCTTGTCTCTGACCCTGTTTCATATGTATGGTAAGTTCATCTTCTTAAGCATCTGTGAAGTCAGAACCTTTAACTTCCGTTCAATTTTAAACTACAAAAGTAAGAGTATGAAGTCTCAAACATAATGGAACTTTGGCTGGGTGACAAACACCTTTTGTAAAAAGCATCATTCTTTTTACCTTTATATGGTTATGCTGGTATATATGTATGGTTTTTATCAATGTGCATGTGTATGTAGTTTGTACATCATTCCATAAGGTTCTCGAAGCTATATAGAATGATAGACATTTATTAGTTATTGGTTCCAGGGTTTGTGTTCGACATGGGTACAGTACTATCGTCGCAGTTTTGAAGGTTCAACTTCACCAGTGGATTCCACTTTCATGTTTTCTTTTCTTGTATATTTATAAGTAGAGTACTTTATCTCGCTAAAATTCCATTTCTAAGAAATTCCTTTCTTCTTAGTTACCTTTCTTAAACATTTTTGCAGAGGATAGTATCTGTATCAAATGTACCTCATATTTGTAGCGTTGGACTGTTGTGTACTTCATTTCAAGTACTAATCAATGCTTTCTATCTTCAGCAAATTATAGGGCTGTCTGTTGCCTTTCTCTGACGATATTGAATTGCCAAAGAAGCTCAATTCTTTTACAGCATTTCATGGAAACCGGAAAAGGTATCAGTTGGACTACCTATGAACTCTGCATCATATAATTATGTCACTAAACTGATCAGCTTTTCCCACTTCATGTATAAATTTGTGTGTAGTTATAAATATATTTCTTTGTTTCTAAGTTCCTTTGCTTGTGCATTACCCTCTTTTATATATTCTTTTACAAACCCAGTAGCATTATTTCACCGGTTATTCTTTTAGTTGTTGGATTCTGATCGATACATACTTAAGTTCTTTTTTGTGTATTGTTGTAGGTTGAAGATCCGATGATGAAAGCAACAAAGTAGTTGAAGTTGGATCTTGAACAAAACAAGGTTTGCTGATGCATTATTAATTTATTTGCTATCTGGAATATGTCTAATATTGCTCCATGGATACTGAAACTAGCTAGGTTTTATGCATTAGAGAACAAGAACATTGGTTTACAGTTATCTGAATGTATGAATTTTTTTAGTTTTTTTTGGCTAAGTTTTTTTGTAAGTGTATGAAGTATTGATTTTGGCTAAGTGTATGAAGTATTGATTTTGGCTAAGT
>JAJJMA010326928.1:0-12441 GCA_023529015.1 Papaver nudicaule
GCATAACAACTCGTCGGTACTATCTCAGTTACCTTTACTCGCTATATATAGAACTTCTTATTGATTCTTCATGAGTTTTAGCTCATCCATGTTTTTCTCTGATTCTGAGTACGAGTTGAGGTGTTACTGTATGTTCTTTGTTCCTCTATATATGGTATAGCATTAGAGCTCTAGAGCTCGCCGTTATATTGCGGCGACATTTCATACTATTTTGGGATGTTCTGCCCACCATATGACATTTCTTCATGCTTTTGCTTTTGTTTTGCTATACATGGTATGATAGGTAACTCGTTATAAAGATTCTCTTGCACAGTGTTACTAAAATTAGAATGCGTTAGAGTATTTTAGTATGCTATGGTGATGGATCTAGATTCTCGGTGAACATTTTTTGTCATTTAAGGAAATCATGCTGTGTGGAGTGCTAGTATGCTTATAAATAATGATTGATCGGCCTGCTGGGACAATTGCATCACAAATTTCACCTTTCTCACATGAGCAGTAGGAAAATTAGTTGTTTATAAAGAAAATTGCTGCTTTGGTTATGAATTTTCAAATATAGATATATATTTTCTGATAAGAAAAGTGTTAGTTCTGGTAGTTGGTACAAACCTCGGTTTCATAAAGAAAATTTCATCTTAAAACCTTGCTAGGCTGTTTTCCAAGATGTTGGCCGTACAATCATTTTGATTTCAAAATCATAGCCACAAAGGTTGTTTTGCAATTTTTGTCATGCTTAGGTCATTATCTGCCCGTCACGTGATACAAAGTTGCTCTTTTTTGTATTTCATTCATCAATATTCTGAAAAGTAATCCAACTAACTTATTTGGCATTTACCCACAGTACTAACAGAGCAATACTGTCAGGAAGTGTGTTTGTCTTCTTTTACAGTATCTCGGCGAATGGGTTCTAGAGGAAGAAGTGATAAAGCCCCGGCGAGTAGGCCCCCTCGACACCCTATTCTTCCTACACCGGCGACACTCCCAAGTGGTCATAACACTAGAAGCAGAGCAATGGAGCTAGCTGGTCCAACAGATCCTAATGTGGCAAGCTCATCTCGCCGATCTCCAGCTCAACAAATGACTCGCCAGGAAGAAGTTTACATTGAGGATATCACTCGTTTTGAGAATACGGAAAGGTCACCTGAGCCTAATCCAATGTTAACGAGAATCAGTAGCGCAGTAGAAGCAAATGCTTGTGGCTAACAGATTGGCGCCGGAGGATTCATCAGAGGAGAGACATCGAATGCAGGAGGAGCAGCTCAAAATGCAATGGCTGGATGCAGAGTAGCGGCCAATGTTCAGCAGCAGTTGGTGCAGGATGTCGGCGATACCCAGCACGTGGTAGAAGAAGTCCCAACGGTGGTGCCAGACACTCCGCAGGCGGCAAGCAGAAATGGTGCAATGATAGTACCTGGAGCAACTGTAACTTGTCCAGTAGTGATAACAGATAATACCGGATCCACTAATACTACGGAAGCATTGCTGGGGCAAATTCTTGAGGCAAACAACAGACAGGCTAGTCAGTTCGAAAGACAAATGCAATTGCAAATGGAGACGGTACTTCAGAGTCATAGAGAATTGATGGCGGCACAAAATAAAGGTCATGGGTCCCACTCGCACTCAACTCGCCATGCGCATTCATCTCGTCATGGATCCCACACTCATTCATCTCGCCATGAGTCTCATTCCCATACAACTTCATCTCGTCGAGTTGAAAAAAGTGGAACCAGCTCAACTGAAATCTCAGATTCATCGGCGAAGTATGACGAGAGAGGTAGAAGGATAAATTTTCCTGGAAAGGATAAAGACCGCAGCAGCTCTAGACGACGACATAAAGCAGATAAAGAGATGAGAAAGGACTTGCGCCAGCTAAAAGACAAAGTAGAGGCTTTAAGTGGGTCTTCAAGGGAGTCCAAGTATAGAGTCGCGCTCTTAGAGGCACAAAAAACACCCTTTCATGATTGTATTACGTATGGACACGTGTCTCCCAAGTACTCTCCCCCAAAGTTTACCTCTTTTTATGATGGAACTGGAGATCCCACACAGCACTCGAGAGCTTATAAGCGAGATATGGCAGCCTGGGTAGGATCGGATCCTATAATGTGCATGGCTTTCCCTGCTACACTAAAGGATGAAGCCTTAGCCTGGTTTGATGGGCTGGAGGAAGGAAAAATCAAATCCTTTGAGAAATTAGAAAGCAGATTCTTGCACGCTTTTATTCAGAACAATAGAGGCCGGCCTGGCGTGGAAAGATTATTCAACGTTAAGAGAAGACCCTCGGAGACCTATAAAGTTTTTATTACAAGATGGAGAAAAGCAAGCGGCGAGGTAGGATCAGAAGTTTCAGAGAAGGAGAAAATAAGATCATTTCTTAGCGCTATGGAGACTACTGACCAGTTGTACCAGAAGTTGTTTTGGAACATGCCACAGGATTTGCTGACCTTGAGGGCGATGCAAGATGAATGGTTAAGTTTTGAAGAAATCAGAGAGGAGGAGTTGCGACTAAAGAAGGAAAGAGCAAAACAAATTCACTCGATTAACAGCTTGTCGCCGGAAGAACAAGAAGAAATCAAGAAAGAATGGTTGAAGGCAGAACAAAGGAAGTTGGCACAGAATCCCTCTTCGGCGATAGTAGTTTCCGAGGCAGGAAAGCAGCAGGTTACCGCCGAGCAACATTGGAATTCTCAGAAGCGAGAAAATTATGATGGGCGAGATAAGCAAGATAACAGGGGAGGAAATTATGGACGAGGAGGAAGAGATAATCGGCGAAATGGGAATGGAGACAGAAGATATAATGGGGATAATAGAAAGTTTGGCAGAGGCAACCAGCAACCTTTCCAAGATGCTACTTTGCCTAAGTTACGCGTTTCTTATACAGATGCATTTGGTCAGATTGAAAGTTCAAACTGTAGGGATGATATCCGCTATCCTTATAACAGAGGAAACCCAAGGGTCCCGCCAGCCAATACCAATTCATTCTGTCAATTCCACCAGTTTCATGGCCATACAACTGAGAATTGTACCGGCGTGCAGCAAGAATTTCATCGATTCATCCGTTTGGGGAAATTTCAGGAATTCCTCGAATTGCCGCCACCACCTCCCATCATGGTCCAGCCAATTCAAGCCATTCCAGTCCACACTCCAAATGTGTATGAGGTTAAGGTGGAGCGAGATTTGTTGGAGTTAGATTGCTTTTCCATTGTGCATTCAAAAATTACTAGAGATGAATTTCATGACAATGTTATGTCTCGAGTCCATAAGCGAGATAGAATGGGAAATGAGATTTGTAGTGTCGCTGCTAAGCAGGAGCCACTGCAAGAATGGATGAAAGCATGTGTTGGGTTTTCAGCCCAAGAGATTCCACCAGAAGGAAGAAATCATAACAATCCTCTGGTCCTCACTATTCAGATGGAAGGATTCAGGCTGCCAAAGGTGCTTATTGATCCAGGAAGTTCTGTGGATATCCTCTTTAACACTGCCTTTGAGGCGATGAGAGCAAAAGACAAGAAAATACCCTCGCCGACGGTATCCTCCTATAACATTTATGGGTTCAATGGCATTGCGTCTAAGCCTAAGGGCGAGATTGAACTAAAAGTGAAAATCTGCGACGAGTATTTCTTGAAAACTACTCTTTGCATTGTGGACGTTGACTCGCCGTATGCAGCAATTCTGGGGAGACCATGGCTCCACAGTTTAAAGGGAGTCCCTTCTACCTATCATCAGCGTTTGAGGTTCCCCACACCATTTGGAGTCGCCGAGTATGTTGGAGATTTATCAGTGGCCAAGGCGTGCAATTCGGCGGACGTGCAAATGCGAGAAAATCGAAAGGTGAAATTGGCAGAGAAAAAGAAGCTCGGCAAGGAAGCGGTTAAGGAGCAAGAAATTTTAGACTTCATCGCCAACCCAACCACATATGTGCATTCAGTAAACTCAGTAGAAGACTCGGCGAAGTCTGGAGATAAAACCTTATAGCAATTAAAGGAACCATCGCCGATGGGAGAGCCAGAATTACATTTCACGGCGGTGGAACCTACTAAGGATGTTAATATCGACGATGAGCAGGAGCCAAAGATGGTAAAGATTGGTACTCTCTTAACTGAAGACGAGTCGGCGAAGTTACTAGCACTACTCAAGGAGTATGTTGATGTCTTTGCTTGGGGCATGAATGAGATGTCAGGGATTGATCCGGCGATAGCATGTCATAAGCTCGATATAGATCCAAAGGTTAGACCATTCAAGCAAATAATAAGGAAATTGGCCCCAGCTTATAAAGAGGCTGTAGAGGCAGAAATTGACAAAATGAGGGAATCTGGTATAATAAGACCAGTGCAATATCCACAGTGGATAGCCAACATGGTTGTGGTACCAAAGAAGAACAAGGGAGTAAGGATCTGCATTGATTTCAGTGACCTTAACAGAGCTTGTCCCAAGAATAGTTTCCATTGCCGAGTATTGACCAGACTGTGGACGCTACTTCAGGTCACGAGTTGCTGTCATTTATGGATGGTTATTCGGGGTATAACCAAATACCTTTGGCGGAGGAAGATCAGAAGCTTATATCTTTCTTCTCCACTAAGGGGTTATTTTGTTACACTCGGACCGTTTGGATTGAAGAATGCTGGCGCTACTTATCAAGAGATGGCACAGAAAATGTTTGAGAAATGGATCGGGAAGACGATGGAAGTCTATGTCGACGACATGCTTGTCAAGAGTAAGAAGAAACATACTCATGTGGAAGACCTAAGAGAAATATTTAACCATATGCGTGTTACTAAGCTCAAAATCAATCCAGCGAAATGCGTTTTCGGCGTGACTTCAGGAAAGTTCTTGGGATATGTCGTCACCAAGAAGGGAGTGGAAGCTGATCAAGCCAAGGTTAAAGCAATCATAGAGATGCCCTCGCCGGTCACTGTAAAAGATGTTATGCGACTTAATGGGACTTTGGCGTCTCTCAACAGATTCATTTCCAGATTCTCCGATAAGTGCAAGCTGTTTTTCCAGACATTGAAGAAAGGAGAAAAGTTCAACTGGACTGAGGCGCATGAAGCTGCATTTCAAGGCATTAAAAAGTATCTCGCCACTCTCCCAGCAATTCAGCCACCTGAGCACGGCGAGGAACTCAGAGTATATCTCGCCGCTACGCCGTTTGCCATAAGTGCAGTACTTGTAAGAACCAAAGGTGGAGAAACACCTATATACTATATCAGTAGGACGTTGCAAGGAGCAGAGAAGAATTATACCAAAATAGAGCAGTTGATTCTGGCTTTAGTTTTCGCATCTCAGCGATTACACCCATATTTTCATGCCCATCCCATTGTGGTCCTCACAAAAACTCCAATAGAGTCTATCTTGCACAGCTCTCAACGAGTGGGACGCATTGCCAAGTGGAACCAGCAGATTGAACAGTTCGGCGTCCAGTATGAAATACGCACAGCTCAGCGGTCTCAAGTTATAGCAGATTTCCTCGCCGACTTCCCAATAGATGAAGAAGAAGAGATAGAAGAAATCCCATCCTCCTTGGATGAGCAAGAACATGAAGTTCCAGATTTATTGAAGTGCAGGCCTGATGGATGGGAGGTTTATGTAGATGGTTCGTCGAATAAAGAAGGAAATGGAATCGGAATTGTTCTTATCTCGCCGAAAGGGGCAAGGATAGTGCACTCGCTAAGACTAGAATTCCCGGCGACTAATAATGAGGCAGAATACGAAGCAGTCATTCATGCAATGCGGATACTCATTGAAATGAAAATTATCAATGTTAGATTGACAAGTGACTCCCAGCTGGTGATCCGACAAATATCTGGACGATACCAGACAGCATACCCATCTATGCAGAAGTACCTAAAACTTGCTAGGGAGTATGCCCAGAGGATCACAGGTATCAAGTTTCGCCACATCTGCAGAAAAGACAATAGGCACGCCGATGCATTGGCGTTTATCTCCTCAATGATGACGGACCCAGATGTTCCTTCAATAGCTATTGAAAGAGTAATGCAGCCATCAGTAACAGCACCAAGGCAATGGGAAGTATTAACAACAAGTGTTGAAGAATCAGCAGAATCAGATTGGAGATCGCCGATACGGTATTATTTGGACCACTTGACCTTACCAGGAAATCAAATCCTGGCTCATCAGATCATTAGTCGCTCGGCGAACTATGAACTCCGAGATGGAATCTTATATCGCCGGTCATTCTCTGGACCACTTCTGCGATGTGTTTCAAGAGAGGAAGGTAATAAATTATTAAAGGAGATTCATGAAGGAGACTGTGGAAATCATGGTGGCCAAAGAGCTCTAGCCCTGAAGGTCAGAATGCAAGGATATTACTGGCCTTGGATGAATAGAGATGCAAAGGAATATGTTCAGCGATGCAAACCATGCCAGCTGTATGGAAGAAGAATTAAAGCGCCGGCAACATCTTTGAATTCAGTGCTTAGCCCTTGGCCATTCGCCAAGTGGGGTATTGATATTATTGGTCCATTAACTACAGGCTCTGGACAGCGGAAGTACATCATTGTGGCGACAGATTATTTCACCAAGTGGTGTGAAGCTAAAGCTATCAGGAAGAAAACAGGACAAGAAGTGTTCACGTTCATCTGGGAGAACATATTTTGCAGATTTGGTGTACCGGCGGAGATATGTACCGATAATGGGAAAGAGCTGGTCGGCGACAACATAAGAAAGTTACTCGCCTATTATAGCGTCAAACTGGGAAAATCAACTCCCTTATACCCTCAGAGTAGTGGCCAAGCAGAAGCCACCAATAAGACTATTGGAATGGGATTGAAGAAAAGATTGGAAAAGCATAAAAAGGCGTGGTGTGAGCATTTACACAATGTCTTATGGTCGTATAGAACTACGGTTCGAGAAGCAACTGGAGCATCTCCTTTCTTACTTACTTTCGGCGCTGAGGCAGTACTCCCATCTGAAGTAATTCTGCCCACTACAAAGCATGAGGCATGGGAAAAGAATCTGAATACAGATCTAATCCTAGCTAAGCTAGATGACTTAGAAGAGCAGCGACTGATCGCCCTTACTCACATGGAGAATTACCATCGGCGATTGGCAAGAGAATATAACAAGCGAGTGATTCCCAGAGAATACTCACCCGGAGAGCTGGTGCTCCGAGAAGTTCCCCCATCTCAACGAGAAGGGTGCAGGAAGCTGGAACCTGTGTGGGATGGCCCTTATGTCGTCAAAAGAGTGGCTGGGCCAGGAGCGTATGTACTGATTGATGAGCATGGTGTGCAACTCGAGCATCCTTGGAACGCCAGGTTCCTTAAGAAGTACTATCCTTGATAAATACCATGTAAAATCCGAAGTCTTGGGCGGGAATAATACCCAAGAAGTCTTATTAGCTTGTATGAAATAGAAGCAAATAAGATCCGGGGACGTAGGTTTGCTGTCATGCGCCGAACCCCGTTAACAAATCATTGAGTCATTCGCACTTTCACTCACTGAGTAATTTAACTACAGTGATAGATAGAATTTAAAGCTCCAAGAGCACAACAGCTGAGGCAAAATACTCAGTCGCCGGCTATAAAAGCCCAATGCAGAGGCACAAATGCCCAAGGCAAAAAAAAATGCCATACAAAACCCTGATCAGGTACTAAGGCCAAGTGCCATCTTTAAAGGCAAAACGCCCAAATCAATAAATTAACTAAGAGCCAAGATCTCTTATGCAGAAGACTTACTTCCATCGAGTGAAAGCCCTTATCGTAACTGTTAGTCCAACCCAGGCTAGTTGTAAGGCCAGTCGTGTTACTTGTTGATCTGTAAGTGTTTGTAAGGAAATAAGGTCCCCTTTTGCTGTAGCATCACATCGGCGGTTCCGCTGGTGTGCTAATCCGTCTAAGCCATAGCATCACTCCTGGCGGAGTGTATTGAAGTCTATGAGGGCAACCCATTCTACTTATATTAGATCGCCGACGGGCACAAGTAATGGTTACGGCTGGGTTCTACCCTGTTGCTCTGGGAAATTGTTAGTTCAATTTATAAGATATTGTTGGCGGTAACGAGGGCCAGGGCTTCACTCCTTGGAAAGTTAGCTCTTGCAAGACAAGATGAAAATGAGCAAATAAGCACATGGAAAATTGCATATGGGAATAGATGTCATTAAACACAAAAACAACATTCACTAAAATAACATTTCAAAGGAAAAGGTTCAGTACAAGAACATCAAAGGTAGCAAGAAAAATGAAAGATAAGGGAAAAACACTTGGTCTATCACAACATCTAAAAAGCAGAAGGAAAGCTACATTAACACCTAGGATCCGGAAAAGGACTCTTGGGAGTAGGAGGCTTGTCTTGATCAAGGTCGCCGAGAAGATCTGCGCCTATGTCGCCTGTCCCACTATCATCAGGATGGCAATCATTTCTAACAGTTCCAACAACATTTGGCGCGCCGAGATCTCCAGTGCTCTGCTCGTCAACATCAATAACTACCTCTGTACTTTGCTCGGCGACTGATGGACTAGCATTAACAGTTGCCATTCCAGAAGTCTGCCCTCCAACATTTCCAGTAAAGATAACAAGGGATAGATCTTGTCCCTTAGGATTGTCATTTTCAGCTTCCTCTTCTGAGCCTTCTTCCTCAGACTCATAATCTTCTTCTTCATTTTCCTCTTCATTTTCTTCAACAATCTCTTCTTCCTTCTCTTCTTCACCCAGCACTTCTTTTCCTTTGATACTCGCTTTCTCTTGCATGGCAAGCTGTTCAGGAGTGAGACGTCTGTAGGCCGAAGGAATTTCCACTTTATACTGAGGCAGGAATTTATAAGCAAAATCCTGGGCGCCGATGAAGGCCGCACTGACAACATCCTTCTTGTGACGCCCCTCCCAATACTGGACATCATCCTTAGCCTCGGCGAGCTCAATTTGAATACTATCTCGGGCACTCTCCAGCTCTTGAATCTTGCCAGTGCAAGAGGCATGGTCAAGAAGTCGCTTGTTCAGATCGGCGAGTTGGCCAGCACAGGAATCATGCTCTTTAAGCTTTTCAGACAACTCATCTATCTTGCTGGGGCACAGCTGGTGCTCCTTGAGCTGATCAGAAAGATCTTGGACCTTCGTCTCCAGTTCATGACAACCTTTAATGACCTCCTGATTCTGGTCTGCTTTGTTCCTTAGCCTCTGAATGGTTGCTGAGGCAAAGAGAAAGAATGATATGATGAGGAAGATGGAAAATAAACATAAGCATGATAAGTCATGAGTAAATCCTACAAAAGCTACCTTCTAGGTTGCGGACATGATCTCGCATACCCTCTTGTGCTTCCCTAAACTGAGTCATATGAAACTCGAAGTTTTCGTTAGCACACGGACCTAACATTTGTTCTATTCGGCGATGCTGGTCAGAGCATTGTTGGTATAACTCAATTGTCAAGGTTTCATGTCTCGCCGCTGAATCTTTCCAACGTTGAATTTGAAACTCGGCGATTTCTTTTTCGGTACTCAGGCTAATAATCTGAGAAGCTAATTTATCAGCTATGGACTTCTCTTCTTTCCAAAGGAAGGAAGCTCGCTTATGACTTGTCTCGGCCTCTACCTTGGCAGCATGAGCTAGTTCTTCCCGGCGGAGTGCCTCATCTCGTTGGCTAATCATTTGGCCTAATTCCGAGCGAGCAGCTTGATAAGTATTACAAAGATTTCTTACAATATCAACGTCCTGATCCAACTCTCGGCGACACCATTTAAGGTCCTTTTGGAAGGCGAATAGTTGGCTACACTGCTTAAGGTTGCTATTACTATGTCTCTCGATTTCAGATTCAGCTCGGCTAAGCCTATCGTCATCAGAGGAATGGCAACCTTGGAGGGCAGGAAATCTAAGGGTCGGCGAAAGAAGTAAAACAAAGGAAAGATAACACAGCAACAAAAGATATGGAGAAACTTACCCTGCTGAGTAGTGACTGTCAGGCTTCTGTCTCTGGCCTCCTTCTTTAACCTATCAACCTCTTGGCCACGCACCACGGCATCATGTTTCAACTGGCTGATTTGAGTCCTAAGGTTAATGTTCTCACGGCCAAGTCCTTCAAGGGCCGAGCCAACACTCAAACAGTGGTGAAAGTGCTGAAGAATACACACAATAAGCATAAGTCTCAAATGATGGCAAGAGCCAGTCATGATGCAATTCCACAAAAATACTCACCATATTGAAAAGGTTGAAATGTTCCTGATAAGGAATGACTTCGGCAGCTGTATGAAATTTTGGGTGATGCACAAACCCAGGGCGACTATATTGGGCCAAGGTTTCATAATACTCATGGTCTGTGCAGTCATCCGCCACACTAAGCTTGTCAAAAGCCTCGGCGAGCATATTAGGGGCAGTCACTTGCAGGCATCCAGGTCCTTTAGCAGGCTGAGGAACAAGAGGGTGCCGAGGCAACCTATCGAGAACGACTAAGCCAGCAAGATGTGGCTCAAGAGCTGAGGCAGAGGAAGTATGTTGATCAGATGGTATCTGGGGAGTCTTTGAAGAAGTAGAGGGCTTGGAAGTATCCTGACCACCAGATATGTTGAGCTGATCCAGATCCATATCAAGATGATCATTGTTTTTGGGATATGTTTCCGAATCTGGATTCATGTCCTCTATATTTTCAATAGCAGGAGGATCAGTGGAACCATTCTTTACAGACTGGTCGGCGAGAATACTAGAGTCACCCACCAGAGGTTGATCGACGAGCATGTGGGAATTATCCTTGGCAGATTGGTCGACGATAATCTCAGGATTTTCCTGAATAGGAATAGTTTCCTTGACAGGTGAAGAAGGAGTTGATGGAGGAGGCAGATTCTTAGCAGCTAGTTGGCGAAGTTCTTCATCCACCTCGGTGGGAGATGGCCTAGATTTCTTGGAGCGCTGCGAATTGAATATCATCAAAGATACATCTATCAGATCTCGGAACAAGCAGAGGCAAATATAGATATATATTTTAAAAATATATTGGCACTTATTTTTAAAATAAGTTTAAGTAAAATGCTTGTTTCAAGATCTTCAGTTGGATCTTTGCTAGCACGGAAATAACTCTAGTAAGAACATAGATATATATTTACCTGAGAGGCACCGGCGACAGTAGCATCTTCTCGCCCTCTCTTTGTCCCAGCAACTGCATCAGCCGAAAGTTTGACATAGCCTTTATCTTCCGTCCTGAGAAATTTGCCATTCTCATCCTTGGCATATTTGTCAGCATCAGGCCAGACTACGTTCCAGAAGGTATGCTTGGCAAGATGGGCATGTTCAGGCAAAAAAGATTCTCGGATCTTGGTCTTGTCATCATCCTCCCAGCCGAGTAGCCAAGGACCGTCAACGAGACAGGGAAGATTGGAAAAGTCGCCCTCAGAGCTGTGGCGAACGGATGGTTTGTCCTTAGTACTTGTGATCTCGACGTCGGCGAGTAGCAAGTTTGTAGCAGGTTTGGGGGCAAATCGAATAGCCCAGGGATCAGTTTTTCTGTTGTAAGAAGCCACAGAATATTGTTCAAGAAATTTCTTCACTGTAAACTCCTCAGGCTTGTGAGCTTTCAGGTCGGCGAGCGAGGGATAGTTTGTTTTGCCCTCTCGGCGCAGGCTCCATTCATTCATCACTCGGATAGCATTACCCGTTAGCTGGAAGGGACTTCTGTTAATCGCCGCAAGAAGATCAACGATAAAAGTATTATTCGGGTTGTAAAGAGGAAACTTTAGCACAGCCTTCAGCTGACCAAAGGCGACGGCAGCCCAGGTATTACTTGTCTCGGATCGAAGAAGATCGTCGACAGATAATAGATCAGATGCCTTCTTTGTCTCAGGCAGGGAATGGATTTTGGGGTTGAGATATTCTACTTTGTAATGAGCACAATAGCCAGGCCAATCGGTATTCCAGTGTGGTACCTTTGGGTCAGTAGACTTTGTTTTGCTAGTGGTGCTTTTAGACTTGGAGGGTTTTGGAGCCATGAAAGCAGCTTAAAGATGGCCGGAGAAGATGAAGATTGGTGGTTTCCGGTGGAAGGTTAGCCGGAGAAGATGAAGAATGGTGGTTATTGTTGACGGAAAATGAAGAAAAAAGGGATCTGAAGCAGAAATCAGCGTAAAGAGAAGAGGAAATCGATCTGAAGCAAAGGAAAGAAAAGAAGAAATAGCAGTAAGGGAAACCTTAAGAGTGTGAGGAAAAAGAAAGAAAATGGAAGGTTCAGAGTACAGTAGCAGAAAGCTTAGGGTTTTAGAAAAAAGGAACTCGTAAAGGAAGAAGCGGATGCAGAGCCGAGTATTTATATGGGTGAAGGGGAAATTAACCGGCGATAACGGTTATGAGCTGTAGTGGAGTAATGGAAGTAGTGGGCGAAAACGGTTACCAGTCATAAAGTGAAATAACGCATGGAAGACACGTGGAGTAACTGACGCATGCTAGCGGACGTGTGGCGTAAAAAAAGGCTAGTGGAGAACGTGGGGCGGTATTTTCGGCGAGTATGG
>JAJJMA010326940.1:0-17740 GCA_023529015.1 Papaver nudicaule
AGGTAACTGTGTAAAGAAGTGAAAAGTTCTTCCCATCTTCGTCTAGGATTCGAACCTTAAACCTGTAGATGTTACCATTTATAGGGCGTTTGGATAAGCCGAAGTGTTTCCACTTCTCCAGAAACGGAAATCAGAAGCAAAATTGTTTTGCTTTTCTACGTTTAGCACATATTATGAAATTGTGCGGTAAATTTAACTCCAGATTTTTTTGCTTCCAGAAATTAAAAAGCAACTTCTCAAGATTAATAGAAATCTAATATATAGCATCAATAATTTTGCATTTAAAAAGTCCAAAATATTTTTTTAGGGATATTTTAATTTCCCGGAGACGTCACTCTTCTAAGGCTGTAAACACCGTCAATCTAATGAAGACATAGTTTTTCTTTATTGGTATCTTTAGTTAGCAAATCTTCCAAATGGATTTCAACTCTTGCCGATTTTTCATCAACATGCATTCGGAATCAATCAAGTTGATTTGAGGTAACAACTTGCACCTCTCACCATTAAAACCATATTGTTGTGATTGTCTAAAACAGACACAGTACCAACTTGCATTGTCACCATTAGAATTATGGATGGGACTTTATGGTACAACGAAATTCTGTTTCTCGATAGTGACAAGGAAATCGATTTCTAGCGTACGAATCGATCTTCTCTTTTGTTTCCCATCCCATGAGAGAAACTTTAAAGTAAAAAATTAGGCACTTGCAGAAGTGGAGGAGCTTATAATAAGAGTTTGGCAAAATGTGAAAGGGATTGCTCATTGCTATAATGTCCCAATGGTGTGCTCATGAGGTGATCGAGTTTCTGTTGCGTATATATGTTGACATGACATGTCCACTAAGAGCTTCCGCAATGGTGGCACAGCTATCAAAGCTTCCGCAGATTATCTGTAAAGTGCGGTTGGACCTTGGTAAATGAAGGTTGATCAAAAAGAAACACCGCTAAACTGCACAGCTCGCGACAGGTAACCTTAAATTATGCCTGTCTAATGGGACGAAGACTAAATTTTAATGCCAAATCTAACAAGTCCAATTATGCATGTCTTCTCTGGTCCATATGGACAAATAGAAATGGTATTGTTCATGAAGGAAAAATAGAAGAACCAATGGTGATCTTTTCAAGAGCAAAAGCAATGATGCCGAAGAACCCTAAACCAACAAACATTAGCCGTTTCTCTGCTATCCAACAAAATCAGAACTCCCCTACTTCTTCATGGGTAGCTCCACCAAAGAATTGGGTAAAATTTAACATAGATGGTGCTTGGAACCCTAATACTGAAATTGGGGGAATGGGTTTCTGCAAAGAAATTCTGATAATGAATTTGTGTATGCGGAATCGAAAAATCTCGTGTGTTTATCAGCGGAAGAGGCGGAGGTGCATGGAATCAGAGATGCATTAAAGATGGCAAAGATAAATAAGCTTGATCGAGTTATTATTGAAGCCGATGCTGAAGTTATAATTGAGAAAATCAATAACAGACTGTTCTTGGGAGATATTAGAACTCATCACCTATTCCAGGATATTCGATCTCTGATACCTAATTTTAAGTTTATTACTTTTGTTTATGTGAACCGCATCTCAAATGGGGCAGCCCATGAGTTAGCAAAATGGGCTAAAAATAATGTAAGCCATATGGCATGGTCTACCCCACCACTTTGGCTTCTTCCAGCCCTGTGTGGCGACTACAGAAAGGCCTAGGTTGGGTGGTTCTTTAATTTGCTTATAAAAAAAAAAAAAAAAAAAAAATTATGCACAAAACTAAAGACTAGTTTTAGCTATTATATTTCATATTGCAATACCTTTTTTGATAGATATACGATTTGGTGCTTGCCAGTTTCAAACCCCAGTGATATTCTCACCTTCTGTTTTACCGCTGTGCTACAGAGAGATCCGCACATCACTCTTTCTGTATGATTATATTTGGATCATAAATTTGTAGTTCCTCCGTTTTAAAAAAATAGGTCAGTTTGACTTTTTACTACTTTTTTCTAAAATTTAGGGAACTTAATTAACCTGGCTAATTCGGGGGCGAACTGATTCTCAATGGGGGCGAGGGTGAGTCAGCACTAAATGACAAAATAGGGATGTTCACTTGGTAATCACATAACCCCATATCCACCATAATTAGGATTAGAGGTAATGATTAGGATTAGAAAGTTAATTTATAAATAATCAAAAATGTTATATTATTAATTACCCAATTATATTGGGATTAGATAGTTGGCCATTAGCACCACTACCACCTTCATTATCACCACCACCTCCTCCAATTCCACCACCGCCGCCACCACCACCACCACCACCACCTTCATTTTCACCATTTCAAATTCTAATTACGCTCACCACCATCACCTTTATTATCACCACCACCACCTCCAATTTCACTACCACCACCACCACCACCACCACCACCACCACCACCTTCGTGATGAAAAATCGTCATGATTCAACTTATAAGCATGCCGATGAATAGAAAAATCGTCATAGTTTAACATACAACCATGACGAGTAAACAACAATCGTCACACTATGTAACAAAATCTTGACGATTTAGCTTTGAGAAAATCACTCCTCTGCCCAAAAAACAAGTTAAATCGTCACACTATGTAATAAAATCTTGACGATTTAGCTTTGAGAAAAATCACTCCTCTGCCAAAAAAACAAGTTAAATCGTCGCACTATGTAATAAAATCTTGACGATTTGGCTTTGAGAAAAATCACCCTCTCCAAAAAGAACAAGTTAAATCGTCACACTATGTAATAATATCTTGACGATTTAAAAAAACAAGTTAAACAAGTTATAAGCATGACGAAAATTAGAAAAATCGTCATAGTTTTCCTCCAACTTTGACGACAATGAACTTTTTATTATAAAGTCGTCATGGTTCAACATATAAGCATGACGACGCAAGTGATGAAATACAAAAGTCGTCATGCATTACATATAAATGACGACGCAAGGGATGAAATACAAAAGTTAAAACCAGGAAACGGCAACCTTTGTTGAAGTCAAAAACAAATGTGGCTAGGAATGTACATTGAAATACATAAAATTTTGGGCCTATGACTGGTATCAGAAAACATTATTATGAATACCTCAGAGCTAAACTCTGCTAGGACTGACATGGCTTGTGATAAAAGTCCAGGCTTGTCGACAGCAAATCATCTACATCAACCCTTTTATATTCTCTTCCATTTCCCACAAACAATAGTGCTAGTTCACCAAAATTACAACAAATCGGAGAAACATCTGGGACTAGAAATATAGATTTGAATTTAAAATGTAACATATTGCACCCTTTGTGCTGTCTCATTTATGATACTTGCCCGCCTAAACGTAAGTCCAAACTGTTACCACTGAAGAGACAAACTTAATCTCCCATGATTGCTTAAACTACCATTTTCATAAATTCAATCGATTTAAATTCAAACAAAAATACAGATGGAGCAAGAGTATACATACACGTTTCCATGTGATGGGAGATCAAAGACGCCAAGATTCTTCCTGTATGAATGCAATCTGTTAAATAAGAATTGCCTATCTTCTCAACTGAGAAGCTGAGCTCTTTTTGCATATTTTAAGCTTTTTGCACCTGCCTTCACAAGAAGTATCGCCTATATAATGTGCAGAACACAACTATTGAATCCAATTTACCTGCAGAGACAAGATTATTACGTTTTAAACCTTTTCGTCCAAGAATATGGGATACCCAGTTACGTCAAGTCAATCCAATACATGAACATATGCAGAACACGGCCTACTTAATGTTTATATAACAATAACAAGGATGTGAACAATGAAGTACACTGCCTAAAAATGGTAGGCAGTGTATCAAAAACAATGAATCACATCCAAAACAGAAAACCAAAATCCAAAAAATTTCATTCACTTGTGTATTACTGGAGTACAGACTACACCACTGGTTCAGACATTTTACCAAACACCTTGTATGCGTATTTCCTGTATTGAATTGACGAGTTTAGTTTGAATAACTAACTCTGAACACAGCTCCTTCCCTGCAATTCATCCACAACCCAAGTTTATTCAAGAGTCTAAATCATATGCCAAACCATCACAGACATGATTCCTTGTTTTCTTGAGCTAAACCTTCACCAAAATCACCACATTTTTGAACCAAAGCATGACGATTTTTCATGCTGTTTCAGCCAAATTCTCTTCAGCATCCACTTTCAATTCCAGTTGAATAAAATCAACATTAAAATGCGTACTATTACTACAAATTTGATCAATTCCAGCAAACCCAAAATCAATATCAGGATGAGAATCATCTTTAACTGTCTAATTCGTTAAGGTATATGGTACTAGCATGACGATTTTTCATATTATTATGACAAAATCGTCATATGAGTATCACAAACAATGACGATTTTCTTTCTGGGTTGTAACATATGTTCATCTGGAGAAGAAGAAGGAAGAAAATGCGAATCCAAGAACTTTTAAAGCCTCTTTTTCTCTGTTGCTTGAAATTTTGCAGCCTCTTTTTCTCAAACTTTGCTAGCAGATGGACAAATTAATCGAGAGATGGATGTGGTGGTGGTGGTGGTTTCTGGCTTCTGGGGGTGGTGGTGGGTTTCTCAGTGGTGGTGGTTTCGATTCACCTTGATTCAGACGAAGAAGAAGAAGAAAAACAGAATAAAATAGAGTCGAGAAGAAAAAAGGGATTTCAGTTACAGGGGTGGTGGTGGCGATGGCAGTGGCGGTGTTTCTGTTTTTAGGTGAAGAAGAAGAAGGTGAAGAAAAGAAGAAGAATAAGAAAGGTGAAGGTAGAGAAATGGAAGTTAGAGATTAGATAGGAGTGGTGGTGATGGGTTATTAGGTTTAGGTTAGGTAAGTGATATTAGTTATGTTAATCAACCCTAATTAGACATCCCCTTATAACTGAATGGGATACCCAAACTCATTTTTGTCATGAGTTCGCCCCCATTGAGAATCAGCTCGCCCCCCAATTAGCCAGGTTAATTAAACTAAAAATATTTGACTCAAACTTGTTTTTTTTTATGATTGGTTTATCGTTGACATGTGTCATGGGTTAACAAAGAAAAAACAAGTTTAAGTCAAATATTTTTAATTTAATTAAGTTCTCTAATTTTTAGGAAAAAAAATCAAACTGGCCTATTTTTTTGAAACTGAGAAAGTATATTTCTTGAAGATTTCTGTAATTACAAAAGTTTTCAATTTGATGGCCGATGGTTGATGAAGTTTTCACTTAATACATCCTTATGCATGCATAAAACTTTACATACTTCGGCCTAATCACTTGCCAAGGAGAGATTCACGTTTCAACAAAATAATTTTAATATTTGCAGCTATGTCATTTGCATCACTAACTCAATTCATCAAAATAAATAACCCGGATTTCAATCATTTTCATCACACTAACTCAATTTAACCCTAAATTAAACATAAAATAAACTAAATTTCAATTTCAATCATAACATCTAATTCAATCTTCTATTTCACACATAACATCAATATCAATCATCAATTTCATCAAAATAAAAAATCAAGAGAGAGAAATAAACCAAAAATTTAAATTCATACCTCAATCGGATTTGACTGAGGATGGAAATCAACGAAATCACCCTCCAACGATAGATAACTTCATGAAGAACAAACCCAACGAGAGATTTGACAAAAATACAACCAAAAATTGAGTTATACTTCATGTGTTTCGGGAGGAAGAAGAGAAATGGGGAAATAGGGGTTCTGTGGATTCTCATAGCAGACCTAGCTTGCGCTGAACCAAACAGAGAGTTGACCAGGCAAACGCTGTTTTTATCACCGAAGATGTGCATATTCCCTATCGATGTTTCATTCAACACTAGGTCGTTGTTTCATTAGACCGTTTGATGCTCCAATATGGAATTCACCATAAGACTTGTGGGATGGTTCTAGCCGACGTGAAAATGGAACTAGGTTCCAATCATAAGACTAAGCATAACTATGGCCGGATAGTTGAAGAATAACCTCATTCTTTATGAAATTCTTTTGAATGATGCTCTATGGTCGTGGTATAAACATAACATTCAAACCATGTCAGAGATCCCTCCTTTAGCTAGAAAGCATAACTATTCTCTCATAGTAAATACTATGCGAATTCTTTCATTTATTTAGCTTATCAATATAATTTTCATTTCATTTATGCGAATTCAAACCATGTCAAAGTATTTAACTATTCTCTCGTTTTTTTTCTTTTTCTTGTTGCACTAGGGGTTTGTTTCCTGTATGTTCTCAGAAGTTAGTTGCTTTTTTTTGGTTCTCTTTGTTTGGATCGTTTTGGGTAGCTTTTTGCTCCCTCTTTTTGGTCGGTCTGTGTCCTGTTTCAGTGTTCATACTTTATGAATCTTTTTCTCTCAATAAATTTAACTTACGATAAAAAAAAATAAAAATAATTTACAACACTTACACATCCATCCAAAGATTTTTTTTCTTGAAAAAAGACTAGTCCTTTTCAGCTCCATGTATTTGCCATGGAATCAGACCCACTTACTAGTACCCTTGTCTTGTTTCTTCATTGTGAAGGAACTTTTGGTCCATGCTTGATTGGTAAACTTAGAATTTTCAAAAAAATAGTAAAATGATGAAGCAAAATAATAAATACATTACATATTTTTTTTTAATCTTTCATTTTCATATTGTTTTGGTACACATAAGATAAAATACCCATTAATGGAAACAAACCTAGGATTATAGATCTATACAAACCATTTCTAAACTAACTAATACAATACCAAAAACAAATCACAAGAGCCTAATCGCCGATCAGAAATCTACGAATACTGGAAATTGTTGATACAAACTCACATATTTAGAATCTCAGCATCAATAAATCGGTTTCTTTTTTTTTCTTGCTGATTTTGAGTTTATCCATTAGGTGAGGGCCGTGAGGCTCTAACTTGACGAAATTAATAATAAAAGGTACTAAAATTTATACAAAAAATTTCTAGCACCAACTTGAGCAAGTTTAAGAACAAGATTACCACTAAGATGAAGAGCCATTAAACTTTCAAGTCCACCAATACACTCCCCGCCAATAAAAACCGCCGGTGCCGCGCCACCGGGAACAACATCCTCCATTGGCAGCACAGAAATCTCATCATCTTCTAATTCAATCACAGTTGGAGTACATCCTAAGTTTGATAACAACCTCTTCATCACGTGACACATACAACATGATGATTTGCTAAAGATAATCACTGGGTTCTCTTGTATCAACCTTTGGATCTTGTTTTCAACGGTCTCTGCTACATCTATTGTTAAAGCCGTTGGAGGAGTTGCAATTCCGTTAGCGTTATTGAACGGTATTGCTAGTTCAAACCTTAATCCTCCTCCTAGGCAGCTTTCTCTTACTCCTTGAATCATTTCTTTGATAAAAGAAGTATGAAGAAGAAGAAGAACACAATAAGAGAGTTTGAGAGAGAGGGGAAGTAAGATGTTTTTGTTTGTCAACGGAGAAAATGGGGTTCCTCAAGTTGGGGATTTATATAGACAAAATATGGAAAAGAAAAAGAGAAAGGAAAAGAGTTTGTTAAGGTACATAATTAAATAAATATTTTTGATGTTATTGTTGAACAAACATAATCATTGATTAAGAAATTCACATGTATAATGTATTCAATGTATCATTTATGTTGTATTGTCGTAATATGGACAGTGACAGATCCAGCTGAGGTCATATATGTATGATTGATTTTTCAAATTTTAACTATAGCGATGGTTGATTTCGGCTTGTCAACTTTTTTCTCATGCATTTTGTTATGGTTATATCCTAGTGATATTGTATATTGACATGAAATTTTGTTTGGTATAATGATTGGAGAATGTTTACCGATCAATTTGGTCATTGTTTTAGCACCTGAAAACTATTTTTTTCCCTTTTTACATGCTAATTTTCATTTCATGTATGCAGGAGAAGAGATTTTCCCCCTACGTGCATCCTAGATAGTTATGCGCTGTTCTTACCAGTGTTTTGATGGTTTAATTAAATTTATTGTGATAAATTTTAAAAGAACCGAGAATTGATATCGAAGAATCTATATCCATAAATTTTTCAAGTTTGTGTTCCAGTGTTTTACTAAAATCTAAAATTAATATTTATTTTGCTCTACGTTCTTCTATCCTGATTCCACCACCGCAAACAGATGCATGTGTGACCGATATTTGATCCAGTTGGGTGTACAAAGAATCAGCTCTCCTAGATTCCCAATGGACTAAAGAATAAACTTTGTTCTTGATTGGAAGACTAAAAGACGAACCTGATTAAGTAATCAACGGTTGTTACTTAAGTAGACATATTTTTATAGATGTGGAATTATTGAGTGTACCCAGACTAATATGGGTCCACATGACGTCTGTCCTATACAATAAAAATAAAGGAAGAAAAAGATGATGACGTAACAACCAATTCAAGTGAAGTCGTATACGTCAGACTACGTGGACAAATAATAGATGTTCTTCGGTGGGGACCACAATCACTAATAATGAGGTCATCATGGTGAAATTAGATCTTTCCACGGGAGATAGTTTGACTATTTGGTTACACTTGGCAGTATCTCTATCTCTGCTTTAAGAAAAGACGACTGTAGGTATCATCTCCTCCCAAGGAACGCTACAGCTGCATTATTTGGGGTCTTAGACCATGTACCATGGTTTGCTTATCCGGTTCCGGTATAGGTACACCGAATCCGTTTTTTTTCCTTTTCCATTATGCTACCTCCATCCCACATTACTCGAGCTACTATATGACTGAGAGAGTATAAGTTTGCATATGTCAAATGTTTTTCTAGACCCTTCATTTAAACCACTTTGATAGTGTCTTAATGAATTACACTTTGATAGTGTCTTAATTTGAGAGATTTTGAGTACGCTGTCAAAACTACTTTGATACTGTGAGTCTAGAAATCTCTGAGATCACACCCAATGGTCCTAGATGAAGAACTACTCAAGAACACTTAAGTACAAACACATCTAAGATAAAGTAAAGACAATCAAACATAGTAAATGCAAGAAAAGTAAAAGAATCAGGACACAAGCATGTTTTTTAACAAGGTTCTTCCTCACGGTGGAGGCTTACATCCTTGGTATTTCATTAATCATGAGTATGGTTACAACGTTAGCTACCTTCACAATTAACTAAAGGTCTTGATCTACTGTCTTCAAGTCTTGATCTACTGTCTTCAAGTCTTCTTCAAGTTCTTACTCACAAGTTGCAAACCTAACGATAAGAGTTGTATCTTGTGCTAGCTAGGGTTGCTATTGCGAGTTCTCACTTGGTCCTCTAACTCCTAAAGAGCTGGGTATTTATAGGCAAGAAGGTTAGGTAGAACATATTCTAGTGTTACAAGGGCTATGGAAACTAAACTATTTCTATTTATTCCTCGAGATACACAATCCCTTCTGGGAGTCTTCCTTTCTGGACGTCAGTCTTCTGAGACACCTCCCAGAGGTATCTCTGAGCCTTCCTTAGACATCGTATAGCCTCTGGCCTTCGATCTTCTAGTTATGCTATCTCTCAGAATCCCCTTTGTAACGCACCTTCCAGAATATGACTCATTTTAGCTCTTCTCGTACCGTATTTTCTCTGAGGGTATCCTATGAAGCCAGTCCCCAATGGGACCTTCCAGAGGATATCCTCAGTCTTGCAGGCTCCGGACTGTTTGACCGCAAACCAAGTAGAATCCTAAGTTTGACTGGTGCAAAACAGCTGTATTCCTCTATCTGACTTGGCATTTAATGCCTCTGTAGTACCCTCAACCTAACCCGTGCTTTAGCCTGTCGCACTTTACACGTGTCTAATCCTTAAGCGGGGTGCGGTCAGTTACTTTTAGGGATTATCCCATACCTCTCGGTGTATTCACTAACTTGCTACCACCCCTAGGATGATGCCACGTGTCCCTCAGATTTCTGGTACCTACAGATACCATATGGTTTAATGGATCGTAACGACGAATTATCCCTTGGAACTGCTACATTTACAAAAACAAAGATCTTATGTGAGAGAGCCGTTTTGAAAAACTATGAATTCACCGAAGGCTGTTATTCAATTTTATTTTTTTATTTTTTTTGGTTAGAGATTACATGTGCAGGATGACCTAGTCATCAAGATGTTGCTTCGTATTTAGGTTATGTGTAGTTGTGTATTGATGAATGTAGAAAATTTGGTACGATCCGGTAATAATAGAGTGAGAACGTATCTAAACTTAGGTCATGGACTCATGGTGGAAACAGCCCATGTTCAAACAGTAGTTGGGACTTTGGTGGTGGTGGTGGTACAGTGGTAGGACTATGTCTGCCATGGTAGCAAATCTAAGATTTATGTGATGATAGGCATCAAAGAACAAAAGAAGAATCAAAGGTTAACATCCATTGATTCTATTGATTTGGTGATTGTTTAAAGATATGATTACGTTGAATGCAATCCACAGTTTTAAAAGTCGCCAATGTGGACAGAGAAAGGTGGTTAGTCGGAGAATTTTAGTTCATATGCTTATTAATTTGGACATGCAAACTTTGACACTTTCTAGTAATGAGATCGGCCTGGGACTTTGATTGATCTTAGTTACAGCGGGATCCGTTCTAACCCACTACCACTCATCCTGCTGGTCGATCCCAATCTCATATGTTGTCTTCATCATTGTGCAATAATACTGCGCATGGTTTTCCTCCGACGTTCGCCATCCTTTTAAAAAAGGCTTTATTTTTTGGCTTATAGTCTAAAAACAGAAGTCGATTTCAGAAGTCAGAAGCAAAATGTTTTGCTTTAGAAAAAGTCGACTTTTTTTTGCTTAGAAGTCATTCTGAAATTATGTTACCAAACTAACTTATGATTTTTTTTTGCTTCAAAAAGTCGAAAACAACTTCTGAACTGCTATCCAAACAAGCTACTTCCTTCAGGCGCCTTCCTACGTACGTACTATTGCATGACTCTTTTATTTTTTTTTGCTTTCTTGATAAAGATTTAAATCATCCCAAATTACCAAGGAAGCACACATTGCGAGCGGAAGTTCTTCCATCCACGTTATTTAGATGGTAAACCGGCCTGTCATGAATCGCGATGTTAAATTGAGCAATGTGATTACAATGATAAATTCCAATTCATCATCATCTCGTTTTACATCTCACATTTTGCCTATTGATAAAAGGCAAACTCTCTAATTGTCTTATTCATCGCCCAACCTAGATATCGAGATCACATATAAGACAGCTAAAATTAAAGTTATATATTAGAAGACTCACTTCAACGATGAGATTAAACAGTCTAAAGAACAACAAATAGCGTTACAACGGTAAGACGGACAGTGAACTTAATTAATTGTGATGCTGGAGTAAATTGATAGAGTTGAAGGATAAAAAGTGAATGGGGTATACTGATAAACTCCTACTGATGGACTGGTTTCCATATCTATAAACTGGGCATTGAAATGAATGGGGTATTTGGGCTTGTAGTTATAGGAGATGGGCTAACTTTGTCTGTGTACCACGGACAGGTATAGAGAAGCTTTAGAGCTGTTATGGGGTAGGGTAGACTAAATTTTATTGTCGGATGGGTGTTAGTTTTTGAGTTTGTCTTGCCGTTTGTGCATATTCCTTCTCGTTTGGGTTTGTAATCTGTTTTCATCGTGTGAGCTTTTTTCCGGTGAAAATTATCACATTTGCCAGAGTAAAAAAATAAATAAATAAGAAAATAACCTAGTGAACCCTCATTTTTTTAGCACAGGTCCAACCTAAATCCTACATTTATTTCTCCATTTTGCTTCATTGGGCTCTCCAAGGCTCCCTTCGTCTATTTTTCCGCAAAAACCATGAAATGGCCCTTCAACATTGATTCCCTGCCATTCAGAGCAGCAACTACAACAGGTGATTGACTTTATGTGCTGTTTTTGGGATTGCAGAAATTTATTTGGGACTGCAATCCACTAAACCTATCCAACTTGTGTTATAAGGGGTGACTAAGTTATCTTATTAAAAAAAACAATTTTATTCATTTCCATGTATAATTCATCTTCTTAATTTTATCACCACCACCACCAATACTAGTGCCGCTGCCACCGCCATAGGTTAGCCATGGATAGGTTTAATTCATTCAATTCATCTTCTTGCTGACTAATTTCGACTTCGATCGACTGAATCGTCACATCGATGGATAAGGTTGAATTTGTCGCTGGTATTTTCACAATTATTTGGATAGAAGTTGGTCTCTTGAATTCTCAACTCAGACTTATCGATTGCTACAGTAAAATTGGAATCTAAGAAATCCTTCTGGATGAAATTTCTCTACAGTAAAATTGAACGGTGGTGGTATTTGTTTTTTTTTTTTTGATAATAAAACCTTAGATTAAACTAAAATAGTAGACATAACATAGTTGTTTTCTCGCTCAGCGAGATTGAGGCAAGCCTCTTTAGAGATTACATCAAAAAGAAAACAAGGAGGGTACTGCATAAAAGTAAACGGAGCAGGAATAGTTGTGTTAAGTTTCTCCACTAGAATCCTAACCACCATTTTTGCCTCCTTTGCGATTAAGTTAAAAACATAATTAGTGCGATTACGCATAGTGCTTAGTAATATCTTGCCCGTGTTGTTCCATAGAGATCTTGTCTGCCACCTTTTGCCTTCAGTTTTTCCCAAAATGATGTCCTGAATAGCTTCTGTGTCCCTCAACTTCAATATTTGTTGTATGTAGTTACAGACTCCAGTTGATTGCTGCGGTGACAGCCATGATCTCTCCCTCATCCCTGCTTAGAGCTTCCACTGCTTGAGCTCTTACTTCCCTACATAAACCATTAGTATCTCTCGCAATTAAAGCATAGCAAATCATATTAGTGCCTGAGTTCCAAATGACTGCTAAGTTGATTTTAATTGAGTCTGGTTTTGGGCAGGTCCAGTTCTTAATCTCAACAGGCATGTGGGTTTGTTGTTGTCTGGTCAAATTGTGTTTTGGCCTATTATTATCAATCCAAAAAGAAACTGCTCTTTTCATGACTGACAAAGGGGAGTGGTTTAATCCTTTGTACATTTTGTCACATCTAGCTTTCCAGATGTGCCAAATCATGGCTGCACAAAAACCACTCCATGAGCCAGAAGTACTATTCCATCCTATGGGCTCCACATACCAATCGGATATCCATGCTTGGAGGGTAGGGGTATCCACTCCTGGTGGAAAAGGACTAAATCCCGAAGTAAACCAAATTGCCCTAGCATAAGGACATTCAATCAGCATATGTTCCATTGTCTCATTATCCGCTAAACACATCTGACAAATGTTAGGAACATCAATGAATTTAGAAATAATAGCTGCACATGAAACCATTTTCTGCATGCATTTATAAACAAAGTTATTTGCTCTAGGGGCAGACTTGATTGCCCAGATTTTATCCCAAGGGGAATCCGTCAAAACCGAAAAGCCAGTTAATGCTCTATATAGAGATTTAGTTGAAAAAAACCATCCATTTCTAGAGACCATTGTATGTTATCTCTGTTATTTGGGTTGAACTTAATATTACTAATAGCTCTAGCAGTGTTATAATCAAAGGAGTTTCTAATCAACTCGTGGTTCCAATCAAGTGTTATTGGATTCATTAACTCGCTTACAAAAGTGAGGCTGGCATTAGTTAGAGAATCAGGTAAGGGAAAGATTCCTGGAAGCCATCTATCCTCCCAAATTCTAGTAGTTTTACCATTGCCTATTTCCCAGAAACAATAAGGTCTGATATAACTAAGACCTTTCTGGATACAATTCCAGATCCAGGAGCCTGTTTTGTTCACCTTAACATCTAAGGCATGGGGACAATTTCTAAAGTTTTTGGCTTTTAATAACTGCGCCCATAGAGCATCTGGATTGGCAAGCAGATTCCATGCTAGCCTTCCTATCTGAGCTTTGTTATTAGCTTTTAGGTCTCTAAAGCCTAGACCCCCTAAATTTGTTGGTTTGCAGAGTGCCTCCCAAGCTTTAAGGATTAGATCTCTTTTACCTTCCTTCTTTCCCCACCAGAATTTTCTTTGTAGGGAAATGAGTTGGTCAGTAATTTCCACTGGGAGTTTAAAACATCCCATTTGATAAATTGGTATTGACTCTAAAGTATGTTTCACAGCTATAGTCCTAGCTGCCTGAGTAAGCTGCCTACCTCTCCAGTTTTGAAGTCTCGATTTGAATCTTTTTACCATAGAGTCAAAACATTTAATTTTTGACTCAGAGGTGAACATGGGAGTACCTAAGTAGGTTTCATCGGAACTTATAACTTTCAAGATACTCATAATAAGTTTTCCAAACCTATTGGGCAGTTTTTTAGTAAAGAAGATACCCGATTTCTAAAAATTAATGCTTTGACCAGAAGCCGAACAGAAAGAGTTAAGAATGGCCAGAAGGTTTCTAGCTTCAGCAAGACTAGCTCTTGCAAAGATGATACAATCATCAGCGAAAAGCAAATGTGAGACAGGTACACTATCCCTAGCTACTCTAATACCATGAATTAATCCATTATGTTCTCCTTTTTTTAACAGCCTAGTAAGACCTTCCATACACAGAAGAAACAAATATGGGGATAAAAGGTCCCCCTGACGGATTCCTCTAGAAGGAGTAAAGAAGTTTCCAGGAACTCCATTGCATAAGACTGCAATAGCCGGAGTGCTTATACACTGAAAAATTAGATCACACCAGTCCTTGGAAAAACCTAGTTTCTCCATTACTTTCATTAGGTAAGGCCAACTAACTTTATCAAAGGCCTTACTCATATCTAATTTTAAGCCCATTAGACCTATGACTTTTTTCGTTTTTTTGAATTTGTGCATGGTGTGAATCAATTCCTGAGTCATAACTACATTGTCAGTGATCTGCCTATTTTTCATAAAAGCGGATTGAAAAGGAGATATAATCCTAGATAAAATGGGTCTAATCCTGTTTGCTAGAATTTTAGAAATGATTTTATATGTGGTATTACATAAACTTATTGGTCTAAAGTCACTAGGTGTAGTTGGATTATCAATTTTATGGATTAAAGCCAGAAAAGTAGTATTAATTTTATGAGGAATTTAGCAGTGAAAAAATTTTGGACCATGAGACACACATCATGATGGATAAGGGGCCATTGATGTATGAAAAACTTAACATTAAAGCCGTCTGGGCCCGGAGATTTTTTTGTTGCAAAAGCTTTAACCACTCTAGTGATTTCCTTAATAGATGGAATAGCCGTAAGGGCTTTATTTTCTTCTGAAGAGACTTCAGATTGAAATAAGACAAAAACAGAATCGTTTGAAGTAGGTAAAGGTTCGTTAGAAAAGCTTTTAAAGTGGTTTGTAAGAGCATTAGAAATGTCCAAATGATTAGTATGGGTTATACCATTCCTATCAGTAATAGCTGAGATTCGCATTTTCCTTCTTCTATTAAGGGTACAACTATGGACAAATCTAGTGTTCTATCTCCAAATTTGATATGGTTATCTTTACACTTTTCCTTCCAGATCTTTTCCTGTTGGTCATAAAGAACTTCTAGGTCAGCTATATTCTCTTCTAATTCCTTATCTTTATCCCCTAAACAATTACTAGCATGAAGCCTATCTACTTTAGCAAGGGTATTTCTAATATTTGTTTGAACCATTCCAAAAACCTCACGATTCCATTTAATCAGATCTTTCTTAACTAACTTGAGTTTTCCTATAACAGAGAACTGATGAGATCCCCTGATAGAGGTATCCCAACACTGTTGAATAATATCTAAAGCTTCTGGGATTTCTAGCCATAGACTAAAAAATCTATAAGGCGTAGCTCTGTTAGGTTCGAAAGGTTTAGAGTTTAGAAGAATTGGACCATGATCAGAAGCAATTGCTGGCAAGTGAGTGACCGTAGCGTTTGGGTTTAATGCTAACCAGTCAGTATTAGCAAGAGCTCTATCTAGTCGAGCCTGAACTTTTTTAGGAAATTTTTGTTGATTAGACCAAGTGAAAATTGGTCCTAAAAAACCTAGGTCAATTAACCCTATAGATTCTATTAAGGAAATGATTTTAATCATAGCTTGACTATTGAAAGGTTTGCCTCCCCTTTTCTCAGCCGCAGATACAGTTAGGTTTAAGTCTCCTATGATTAACCATGGAGTGTTGACTTCATGTGCCATTTCTTCCAGAAACAACCAATCTTTGATTCTTTCCTTCTTGGTTGGGTTACCATATACAAAGGACATGGTTGAGGTTCCAACATTTGGTTTGTTTAATTCACAAGCTAGGATATGAATCATCCTTCTAGAAGAATTTAAGATATCAACAGACAGATGATCTGCCCAAGCTAGTGCTAGACCTCCAGATAGCCCAATTGGATTTACTAAGTGGAATTGCTTAAAACCACAGGTATTTAGAATATGTTTTAGTTCACTATTCCTAGTTTCAGAAATAAACAAGAAGTCTGGTTTGTGGCTTAAACACAACTTCTGAAGGTGGGTAGACGTCTTACTAGATCCTATTCCTTGACAATTCCATGACAAGATATTCATGTTATAAATTTAAAGGTTATAATTTATACTTAACCTAAACTGAACCCAAATAATGACCAACTGAAAGGAGAAATAAAATTTTCCTAGTTTTGAAAATATAAAAGTTTGAGACTAGATTCAGGGAAGTGCCCTAGTGGCTTAAAATTATACTACCCAATTGATTAAAGACCAAATCTACAAACTAGAAAAGTAAATCCGATCTAATTCCTAAAATAAGGCAGACAAGATTAAACACAAGATTATCTCTAAATTCAGAACAAATAATTAATAGAGAGAGTAAATTTCAGAATAATCTTAAAGGAAAGGATTTTAAATGGGTTACCTGTGGCTCCTGATATTGGAATAATATCAGCTGATCCAAGTGCATAGGAATAGACTCTTCATTTTGATTGTTGAAAGCAAGTTCATGGGATTGAAAGTTAGATCCATATTCATTAATAGTATGAAGGTTGAATTCATGATGAGATGCAGAATGAGGATCAGATGCAGGTATATCAAGATTAGATTCAACGGATTCAGACTCAGAAAGTTCGGTCGGGTCATATTCTATTGCACAAGTAGTTGAGATAGTATTGCATGACTGACTAGACGAGTCAGAATCTGAAAAGGTTATGATGAATGCTGGGGTTGGAATTGACTCTCTAATAACCAAGGAGGCCCTATTGACTTGGGTGACGACTTGAACTGGTGGATCCAGATCAATAATGACCGGATCCATTAAAGAGTCACCAAGCCATGTGGGGGTTGCAAACGGACTATCCGAGTCCGATGAAGAAACGTCAACAATAAGCTCAGAACTAGAGCCTAACACAGAGTTCAGCCCAATTGGTAAGCCCAAGACAGAAAGTGGGCCCATTACAGAATTAGGGATATCCTCCAGAAGCCCAGAAGAGCTAGGGATATCCTCCAGAAGCCTAGAGTATCCGACTGACGGTTGATCATAGCTGGCATGGATGAAGATTCACCCATGGTAAATCGACGGTGGCGAGGAGGAGAATCTTCAGCATCTGGTGATGGGTGTTCATAGCGCTTGCCAAGAATCGAAGTTGGAGAAAAGGTTGTTGAGAAGAAAGAATCATCCGATTCAGCTACCGAAGTTTCCATTGAATGAGCATCCATAAAATCTTCAGGGTTAGGAGACGCAGTAGAATTTGCGTCATCCGATATTGCCATATCAACAGCCGGGTTAAAAAGTGGTGGTATTTGATTTGAACCAGGGATAATCAATACCTACATCTAC
>JAJJMA010326984.1:0-12067 GCA_023529015.1 Papaver nudicaule
TTGCTCCTGAGCTTGTGGATTTTTCAGCTTCTCCAGCTCGGACTTCTGAAAAGAAGATCACATAAGTAAAACGACCAGCAAAAAAGGAGTTAAAAGATACATATATTTCGTCATACCTTTTCCTTGAGAGCAAATATCTTCTCCTGGGACTTCTTGCGCTCCTCTTCGGAGAAATGAATCTTGTAAAATTCAACAATAGAGAACTTATGATCATCTTCAAACTTTGTTCGTTCGACCTTCTTCTTTTCATCTTCGTAGCCAAAAAGAACGGGACCTTCGATAAGCACGGGCTTCGAAAACCATACCTCGTCACTAGAATGACGAAGAAGTGTATTCGTTTTAGACCCAGAAAGATCCACGTCACCCAGAACGTGCGAAGAATCGGCCACTTTGCCAAGACTTACGCTCCAGGGAGCCTTCTGTTTAAGCAAACTTTTTTCCACCTTATAGTATCTAAAGAAATTCTCAGCAGAACAAAAACTTGGAGGACGCTTGAGTTCCTCAGGAAGCTTATCATAATAATATGATTTGCCCTCTGAGCGAGCCACCCACTCTCGAATAAATCGAATAGAGTTACCATTCAGTTGCATCACACCGCAGGGAGGACTAATTTGAGAATAAATTTCATAAAATAGAGGATTCACGGGATCATACAACGGAATCGGAAGACCGGCACCAAGCTGCTCGCTGGAAACAATCAACCTCCTATCACTACACTGATGAGAAGAAAGCAACTCAGGAGACAAATTGACCTTGCCCAAACTCTAGCAAGGGAAAAGATTCGCATCAAAACCATAGATCTTGGCTCTTTCATCCCAAGTGAACTTTTGAGGATCTACCATCTTCCGGGGAAACTCACTGCCAGACAGCGCACTCTTTTTAGGGGCCTGACAAACAAAGGAAAACTTAGAAGAAGAACAAGCAAAGAAGAGTATAAGTAATTACAAAATCTCACCATGAATAAAGTAGCAGATCGGCAAAGGGAAGCAGTTAGAGGGGTCGAGAATGCTAAAAATGTTGCAGAAGACTACAGAAGGAAAAGAGAGGGCAAACAAAGTTTAAATAAGAAGACATAAGACCGGCGCAGCCGGTAAAAGGTAGAAAGGCAAAGATTTCGAAATCATTAAAACAACGTGTGTCAGCTAAGGAAGTTAAAATATCGGACACGTGTCAAAAGGGACAAGGTCCAGGATAGTTTTCTTCTCCGAACCTCCTTGATCTTCGGACGAGAAAAGAGGCAAACTGTGGAGGGTAAAAACCCTCGGGACACGTGTCAGAGATCCAAGAAACAAGATCGCGCCAGAAGAAGTATCGGCGAAGCCTCGGAGCCAAACCAAAGAAGGGTGAGACCGAATACACCGAGAGACGAATCAGAAGAAAGGGATTCGGACACTACCCCAAAGGACCGAAGCCCCAGAACCATCTTCGGAGGATTGCCGAAGGAACCGCCTTACTCGACAAGGACTGACACCACCACGATTGGGTCTCTTGTCTTATTAGCTGTAAACCACCCAAGCTCGGCCTATATAAAGCGAGCTTGGAAAACATTGTAAGGGTTGGAATTTTTGGGTGTAACCTAAGCGGCAAAAGAGGGATTAGGTATGTATCTCCTCTAGCTCCTTAGGATCATAATCCATGTAGTTGCAACACTGAAATATAATCTTTATACATTTAGTCTTCTGATTAATGTCTATTTACATATCTTCGGTATTGTTCTTGAGGTCTATGCACCTTGAATCATGTTTGAATAACTGTGTGTGTGTGAGAGATCTGAGGGCTATAGAACATCATGTACCTATGCAGATTTTCTACTCATACAATTATTGTGCTTTTCGTGAAGAAACCTGTTAGTTGATCAAGTCTTCGTTAGCGTTACTCAAGCGGTATTGTCTTCGAATAATACTCTTGCGCGTCTTCGTTTTTCGTCAACACATTGGGAACTTGTGTCATGGATTGCTAGCTTCGCGAGATGAATTGCAGAAGTGGTTGATGTAGTTTCTTCACTTAACAGCCAAGATATGAATACGTTACGGTGAATGAATACTCCTTACGGGGACCAAAAGGACAGCTTAAGGAGAAAGTTAAGTTGTCCTGGTCTGATCAAAATGACCTAGTTAATGGTGGGCATCCACCAAATAACTGAAATTATATAACTCCCCCTTGGATGACCACCATGTTGAATAACTTGCCTCACTAAAACCTTGCCATTAATACCCAATGGGACAAAATTTGGACGAAGGAAAAAGAGCACAATATCAACATTTTGAAAAGAAAAATTCCACGTCAATGGGATGTTGCCTCGTTAAAACCTTATCAGGAAAACCACATGAGATAAAACCTGAAACGAAGGAAAAAGAGTACAACGCGTTAAGTCCTGTAAATGCGTCTTTGATGATGACACTCCCCCTGATGAGTACTTCAATCAAATCTTGGCTTGCAAATCTTTGACTTGGGACGTTCCAATTCTGACGGACGAGATTCTTGAATGCAGAAGATTATTGTGCTTTTCGTGAAGAAATCTGTTAGTTGATGAAGTCTTCGTTAGCGTTACTCAAGCGGTATTGGCAAGGTTTTAGTGAGGCAAGATTATTTCGAAGACAATACCGCTTGAGTAACACTAAAAGAAGACTTCATCTACTATCAAATTTCGTCAAAGAAGCAAGCAATCTTCAACATTCAAGAAATTCATTCATCCAGAAATTCATGAAATTGGAAAGAAACAGAAAGAGAAAACCATTGTCAGAGATGGAAAGAAGTAATTTGCTTTAGAACATTATAGGAAAATCAATGAAATTGATTTTATAACGCCAAGTTACTATTGATCATCTTTCCTCGGAGACTTTTATTCTCCAAGAACCAAACAGATTTAATGACATAATAAAAAAAAACAGCAGTACTCCTTTTGGTACATCTCGGATATAGATCATCACATTTACAAAACCAAACGAACAAATATAAATAAGGATAAATAGATGTTAGCCTAGTGATGATTAATTAAAAAAAAAAAACTCAAAGAAAGGATTAAGCGAAGCATGTTAGAAAATAAATAAATCTCGAAACGTCTTTTCTTCTCAAAGTTTAAAACGGCCATAGCTCGTAGTAGAGCGTGCTGATTACGTAGTGTGAAATAGAGAGAGACAGGAAAATAGAGAGGGAGAAGGAGAAGAATTCTCATTAAGATGTGTGTAGAATACAAGGATTTAGCCTCTATTTATAGAGGACTAGACACGAGGGCATCTCAGTAAATAAACGTCTAACCCTAGATATCCCTTGGATACTGCCCGTGCAATACACGTTTATAACAGTTTTGAGATGAAAACCTTTTGACATTGTTGTTGTTGCTCGGTTTCAGTGCGTTCTTTTTGTTCTTAATCATAAACTTATGAGAAAAGCCTTAACTGAGATTAGGAACTTCTTAATGGTGACGGTTCAGTATTACACCCTGAACCGTAAAAGTCACAGCAGTTGGTCAAAAGTCCCACCCTTCAATAAGAAAACCAATGAACCTGACAAAACGTACCCTTACACCCCAAAGGTTGCGATCCTTTTTCTAATTCAGTCTAACCGAAACTAATCTTTTCACTCACAACTGTTCACAAAGAGTTGAGGCCATGTTTCGCGATCAACAGTCACCTACGAACAGACATCATTTCAGTATAAAACATGAAAGTAAGTTTGTTGATTCTTGCGAAGTGCGAACAACCTTTCTACTCCTTCAACGCATCATTACAGAATACAGATACCACAAATATCAGGAGTCGACTTCCCAAGATGGACGGAGCAATGATTATATATTTCCCCAATGGAACAAGAAACGTTACCACACGGGACATCAGAGTCTTCTTTATTTTGTACGTGTTGATTAATTACTAGGTTTTACATTGTTATCATTTATGAGATTAGTTGATTCCTCCTAATCTGTCCACTAAATATTATGTATCAAATGTGCAGGGTCTGTGGCTTCGCGGATGAACGTGTGAGAAGGATACAAATGCTCTATCTAGGATGTGCACCGCATCAATATCTGGCAGGTGCTAGGGTGTTTTTCGATTCGAGGAACACCATGCAAGCTGTCCTAAGAGGCCAAGAACGTGTGTCAATGACTATCAACGGCGTACAGGCTATTGCATTTGCTTTCGAGAGACGCCCCCCAACAACTGGTGTTGTGGCTGCTCGTTCGCCTCCTCCTGCACCGGCTACCCCATAGTTTTATACTCTATTTTTGTGGTATCTACTGACTACCAAACGAAATAATTTGGTAGTTGATTCAAATAAATTATTGTTCATCAGCCTGTTCTACCATGTAAACCCAGGCTAAAACCTTATCCATGAATGATATTCCAATTTATTATGAATGCTGTTGCTTCCTTATACTATTACTTATATAGTACCGTACTTGCAATTATCCTATACTTGTTGTTGTACCCCTCCAATTATCTGTGTAGTTCCTAGCCGACACACTTGTTGCTTCTTGATCTGTAGAGAACGTATTCCTTCGTTTTCACCACAGTTTGGTTACCAGGTTTATAGTACTTGCAATTTTCTCCCTGTAGAATATTGTTGATACCCATCTCTGAAGGTCATAACAAATTAGTGAATCGAATCAATCCGTTTGTGTATTCGCCATGCAAACTACAAAACCACAAACATATTTGCAAAACAGTGATGGGGCTTATAAGATACTTGAGTTCTAAATCCCATAAGAATTCACATAGATCTTTTGAGATGGTTCAAATGGCCATATGGCCATTGACTACACAGATGTCGTAGAATTTGTGTCAAGATTAGAAAAGTAGTGTTGTTAATGAAGTAAGCAATTCCTTGTTAATCAAATCGAACCATTATGCATGCGTTACTCTTAAAAGGGCTAATGATATTATTGAAGAAGAAGACGAAGAAATACAACAGTCAGAGCAGCCCAACCCACACAGGTTGAGCTAAGAGCGAGGCTTAATACAATGCAAAAACCCATTAACTAATTCCTTCCATAACCGCTTCCCAACTGACTGCTAAATCTCTGAAAGTAAGGTTCCTGAACCACCCTAAAACCGATCCCCATTTGTATATAAGGTTCTTCACTACAATGATCAAAGTATTCACATCTCTTCCTCTCTTCTTCCCCATCACTCTCTTGTTTCTTTCTCCCTATATAGCCCAGATTATAGCATAAGGAATCATAGCCCAAACTCTCTTGGCTAAAGTACTACCATAATGGGGCTGCCACATCCTTAGTTGCTCTTGAACATAATTTTTGTGAGACCAATTTAAATTGGTTCTAGAAATGAAGTATGCCCAGATCTGTTCCGCAAACGTACAGTGAATAAAGATGTGAGTCACTGATTCTTCAAAGGAGTTGCAGTAGCAGCATGTGGTTTCAGAAATCTCACATTTTCTCTTGTTTAAGTTGTCGACAGTAGGGATGGCATTCCTGACAACAAACCACATGAAGAGTTGTACCTTAAAGGGAATGTGCTTCCTCCAAATGTGCTTGTAATCATCTGCATGAGGTAAACCATATCTATTCTGCATTTGCCAACTGTAGCATTCTTTAACTGAGAATTCATTTGTGTTGCCATTTGAGCTGCAGCAGGAATCCGGCTCATCTGAGAGAATTGGAGCATCACCAAGAATCTCCAAGAGGTTAGTGAATTCAGCAATGGCCTCAGACGATGGGTTAACCTTTAACTGAATAGACCATCTTCCATTGTGAATGAGCTCAGAAACTTTTGCATCTTTGTTTGTTGCACCCCTGAATGCTAACTGGTGAGTGAGTGCAAATGGGACATGGCCATGCCATTTGTCAGACCAAAACTTTACCCCCCCTTCAATTTCCTATCTTTGTGGCATATATGAGTTGGAATAAACTCCTCTCTTTTTGCACCCCTCTCCAGAACCCTTTTCCAAAAACTTCTTTGTACTCCTTGTGCCAAATATCTCCCTCATCAGATTTTGTTATATGCTCACCAATAGTGTTGGTACTTATCCGCATGGCTTGTTTCTCTAAGCAAAATCTTCCACTCCATTTGGCCAACATAGCCTTGTTTGTAACCCTTAGATCTCTAAGTGCAACTCCACCTTGAGCTCTTGGCTTACAAAGTTTATCAAATGCAACCCAACATATCTTCCTTTTTCCATTAGTGCTTCCCCATAGGAAGTTCCTCATGACGCTGATGAGTCTCTTCTCCACTTTAGATGGCATTTGAAGCAGGGACATAAAGTAGACAGGCAAGGTCATTAGAGCACTGTTAATCAATACAATTCTTTGAGCTCTAGAGATATATTTGGTCTTCCATTTAGCCAACTTCTTATTGAACTTATCCACAATGCAATCCCAAATAGAAGTCTGCTGAGGAGTACTGCCTAAAGGCATGCCCAGATATTTAAATGGAAGAGGTTCAATCTTACAGTGCAGAATTCTAGCAATGTCTTGAATCTTATCATCAGCACCAATACTGATAACTGAACTCTTCTCCAAGTTAACTCTTAATCCAGTAATGGCCTCATATATGTGTAGAACTATCACAAGATTTTCCAATGTTTCTTCCTTTGCATCCAGAAAAAGAATGGTATCATCAGCAAACTGCAGATGAGAAACTTGAATTTCAGAGTTTAAGTTGAATTCTGATATCATATTCAGACTTTCAGCTTTCCTTAGAAGTTTGGTAAGAACTTCAGCTACTAATATGAAATAAAGGGGGAAAGAGAGTCCCCCTTGTCTCAGTCCCTTTTGGTGTTTGAACTTCTCTGTAGCACTGCCATTTACTAGAATGGATGACTGAGCAGAAGAGAGGCACCAATAGATCCATTTCCTCCATTTCAAACCAAAACCAGCAGCAGCTAAAAGGTAATCAACACAATACCAGCTGACATTATCAAAAGCTTTCTCAATGTCCAGCTTGCACAGGATTCCTGGAACTTTAGCTCTAAGTCTGGCATCAAGAAGCTCACCTGCTATCAGAATCCCATCTTGAATTTGATTGCCTCTCACAAAGGCACCTTGATGTTCAGAGACTAGTTTTGGGATAACTGACTTGAGCCTTGTTGCAAGGATTTTTGAGATTATCTTGTACAAGCATCCCACCAAACTAATGGGTCTGAAGTGCTTAGGTGTGCTTGATTCTTCTTTCTTGGGTATGAGGCTGATGAATGAACAACTGACCCTCCAATTCAACTTTTCTTCTTCATAAAATTCTGCAATGACTTCCATTAGATCTTCTTTAATGATGTCCCATGCAGTCTGGAAAAATTCCAAAGGAAACCCATCAGGGCCTGGGGATTTGTTCTTGCCACAGCTCTTAATGGTGTTCTATACTTCAGTTTCTGTGATAGGCCTTTCCATCCAATCTTTCTCCTCCTCATTAATTTTGGTAAAGAGGTCATCATCCAATTGAGGTCTAACTTGATGTTTTTCAGAGAAGAGGTCAGATAAATACTTGTTGAATTCTCCTTTGATCTCTTCTTGGTTAAAGTTATCTTTTCTTCCAATTGTGAGTTTGTGGATGGTGTTTCTCCTCCTCCTTCCATTAGCCAGTTGATGGAGATACTTTGTGTTTGTATCCCCTTCTTTTAGATGCTTGTTTTTAGCTCTAATAAGCCACTTCCTATGTTCATCCATTCTTATCTGTTTCAGCTTCTTTTTAAATTCAAATCTTTCCACCCATTCCTTTGTAGATAGGACTCCTCCCTCTTCCTTCATGTTAAGATCATCAATGAGTGTTGATAACTCTTCTTTCTGTCTCTTAGCTTAACCAAATTGTTCCCTAGACCATCTCTTGATGAAGTATTTCAGGTTCTGTAACTTTTTAGAGAATATGAAACTTGGACTTCCAAAGTATTTCATTGCCCTCCACCAGATTTCCAGATTAGGCAAGAAAGAGTTATGGAAGAACCAATAACTTTCAACTTTGAATGGGACAAAGTTTTTGATGATTTCACCAGTAGATAATAGCACTGGAGAATGGTCAGAAGAGTTCCTAGACAGCATAGTTTGTGCCACATTAGGGTATCTTTCAGCAAAGGATGGAGAGACCAGAATTCTGCCAAGCCTGCACAGAACTGGATCAGCTTGCATATTACTCCATGTGTATAAGCCCCCTCCAGCTGGTAGATCAATGAGAACTTGATTTGACATGAAAGCATTGAATAACTTCTTGCCAATTTTTGACCCACCTGCCTTATTTCTCTCTCATCTTCTTCTCACTGCATTAAAATCCCCTGCAATCACCCATGCTTCACTGCACCAACTTGACAGACTATCAAGCTCTTCCCAAAATTCCTTCCTATATTCATCACCACATGGGATGTAAGCATTAGTGAATGTCCATACAAACCCATCATCCTTGTTGCAGAACTTTTGACTGATAGTGTTGTCAGATTTTTCTTCATCTAATACATCTAGAGCCTCACTATCCCAAATGGTCATCATTCCCCTTCCTAGGCCTTCAGATGGGACAAAGCTCCAGCTGCACCTGTCATTACCCCATAGATTCTTGACTAGCCAACTGGTTATCACCATCATCTTAGTTTCCTGAATAGCCACTATTGTGGGTTTGAGCTTCTTAATCATCCCCTTAAATCATCCATTTTATCCACCCCATTGAGGCCCCTAGCATTCCAAGTTAGGATTTTAGCATACATTTGGAATTTTAGGTCCCTCAATAGCAAGTGCCTGAACTAATTCCTCATCCCCTCCATTGTGCATGCAATTTTCATGTCTCTCAATAATTTCTACAAAGATTCTTTGAGCTTGCATATCCTGACCAATGTGGTGAGCACCCAAGTTGTTGCAGGCATCCATCAGTAATTCCACTGTATTTGATATTGCATCAATCCTATGAATTGCTTCATTCAGATTCGGAATTTCTCCATCCTTAATATGAACAACAGTTTTGAATTGAGATTTTGGGCAGTAAGGTATTAAGGGTAGATTTACCTCTGACTCTTTCCTTACTAGAGGGCTAATTGTAGAGCATTGGCCTATCTCCGAAGAAGATGGGATGTGAGATGGTGACTCCATAAGGATTGCTTTGTTCTTCTTCTTCTCTCTAAATTTTCCCCATAAGTTAGGGATTGTACTTTGATTTGAGTTATCCTTAATTGGAATTGAATTTGTATTGTTCGACCCCTCTAAATCCGCCCCATCTCTAATACCCCCCACTTGCACGTGAGAGTTAGCACGTGAAATCTCCCTTGAATTCAAATTCAAATTCAAATTCAAATTTTGAATTAATTTCGTACCGTTCTGAAAAATATCAGAGATGTCAGAAGCAGGTCTGGCATTATATATTGTCGAGAACGGCCATCCATTTTTGGTAAACTTCCAGCTACGGAGTCTTCCCTGACCGGAAAAAGGGATCCCATTCAGACGCAAGAATCATCTTCTGCCCTTCAATCTCCAACTCCCTGGCCAGAGGAATCGAAAAGATATCACCCTTGGTAGCGATTCTGCATTCATCAGAACTTTTCAGTGCAGTTTCCTTCGCTATTTCCAGCAATCCTCCTAATTCTTTTCCGATTGTAAGTTCTTTCTAGACCACAGATGAAGATCCAGACCTTTCACCTTAACCCATTTCTTGCAGTTGATCAAGCTTGCTGAATTAATTTGTTCATTGGGACCATTCCATCTTCTGACTGAGATTTTTGTATCTCCTTCAACCCATTTCCATGGCTTCCATGATTTCAGCTATTCCTCATCATTTTCCGGATTAAAAATCGCCAGTTGAGCATTAATGATCTTCAGCTTTAAAAACCTTCTTAAATTCAACTTGAGAGCCGCCGCTTTTGCCACTCTGCTCCAGTTGAATTCTTTATTAATTGCAACTGCTATAACTCTGTTAGATATATCCAATTGAAATTGATTGGGGCCCTGATTGATATTCTTCTTGATTTCCGTGCTCATGATGGGAAAATCATTAATTTTTGGTAGGGGTTGGATCTGACTTCTCTCACCAATCATGTTTTCCAAAGAAATCCCAAGATTCCACCAATCTATCTTTTCTTCGCCTTTTGGTACACAGATTGTACTATTCCTCCTTTTACTTTTGTCAAATCTTGAAATTCGAATGAAATCTCCTTTCATGTTAGTACAGATAGAGATCTGGAAAACAAAATCTCCATCTCTCTTACTCCAGCTGACCTCACTGTTCTTTTTAGAGACGATTTTGTCTACTATGTTCTTTATCCAAACTCCCATGGATAATGACATAAGCACCCAGAAATGAGAATTGCCCCTTCTTTTCTCCACCATCTTCAACCCATCGAGCTTCCCTAACTGGATTCTTGAGATTTCGAAGGATTTCCACTCCACTTGAAAACTATTTCCGGCCTGAGTCGACATTGACGATTTGAATCCGATTCGCACAACACTCTTTCTCCTCTATCTTTTTGGTAGTTGTTAATACTCTATCTTGCTGCTGCTTTTTCGTAAAGAGTTTATCTCTTCATGTTTGTCTCGCCAAAGTTTTGGTTGTGCGTTGTTCATTTTCGAGTTGCCTGCCACGAGATACACTGGAATGGGGGACTTCCATCAAGTTTATTTTCAACTTCTTTGCATATTTTTTCTCACCTCTTGAGTCATGGCGATCAATCATGCTTTCTATAATTTGTATTGTATTATTTGTCCTAAATTGTATTATTATCCTAAATTGAAGCAGCTAATGCAGAATAAGTACTCCATCTGTCTCATGTATAAAGGCCGAAATTTGGGATTTTAGTTATCATATTAGATTGCAGTCCAACGTGTTGTTTTCTCCACTTGTTGTCAAATCTCTTATGACCAGGACCTAGTGTACATTGGATTAATCAGGGCAGCATTCTTGAAATTGAAAATAAACTTATCAGGAACAAATTTCGATTTACAAAATCAGTTAATAGAGATTGTAATGATACTGCTCACTTTATAGCTAAAAAGGCCAGAGAATAAGCAACCAGTTTTGAATATTATGAGTGGTATCCATCTGATATCAGAGAGAGCAAGCACTATGATCTCTATATTATAGAAAAATCTTTACAATGTAGAGAAAGTCAACCACTATGGTGTGGGGTTTCTCTACAATCTAGAGAATCCTTAGGATTTCTCTAGTTGTGTAGCACCAAGTAGAAAAGCTATCTCGATGCGGAAACCAAGTTTTCGTTTGGCGGATACTGATCAATTTTCGCTTATTTCTTCTCTTTGAAAACTCGGTTTCCTCAGAGGAGAGGAAAGCTTCTGGACTCTACTGGAACTTTCTGGAACACTTATTAGGTGTTGCGGTTCGCAAACCGCCCGCGGAATATATGATTAGGGCCTTTCATGTCGTGTTTCTGTGGTCCATCTCCTAGGTACGACGGTCCACTTTCACGCGTGAGTCGTTGTCCTTTCTGATTAGGGTTTTGCTACTATTATCTTGAAAGGTGTCTAGGTTCATTGTGTGCAAGTTAAGTACGGGCGTGTTTACACTGTCACTAGCTAACTTGTTCCATAAGGAATCTTAGCTTTATCCTTAAGCAACCATTCACTATAAATAAGCATACATGTAGCTTAACAAACCATCCTTGCTGGTGCGTGTGCTACATAAGGTTGTTCTCTGCTATTGTTGTTCTTCGCGAACAAGGTGAGAATTACAAAGACTTTACTTGGGGATTGTAAAGCACAAGTTTAACTATCTTTCTTCTCTAGATAGTCGGAACTTGTATCCAGGTGAATCATATAATCTGTGTCTATTCTACGGTCCTTATCTTCTGCAATAACGCCATTCAAGGGTTATAGGTTGTAAACCCTCGATTAATACATACAATTTATTTTGTATATCAGTTGTTGTTGGTAGACATAAGATATCGCTAGGTTCTCCAGTTGTTCTTCTAAGAATCAGTGACGGAGTTACTAAGGGTCTAGTGGGGACTGCTATCCCCACTAGGTTTTATAATATTACAATTATAGGTATACAGATTTTGAAATATTTGTACATAAGGGGGACAATCCAGTGAGGGAAAATTTGGAAAATGGCTCTAGAAATAAAATTGTAATTTTGTTAGACATGGAACCGCATTTAGGTTTGGAATTTACTACAAGAATATGTAGTTACTAAAT
>JAJJMA010326988.1:0-15848 GCA_023529015.1 Papaver nudicaule
GACCGCACCACCAACAACCCCAATTTTTACTTTTATAAAAGATGTTTTCAGTATTTGTTCACGACTTCACGTGTATGTCTAGAAGCTAGAAAGTGACTTTGCTAGGAAGAATATCATAATGCTCTCTTTGAAGAGTAATTCTACACTCACCCTCTTTTACACCTTGGTTTACACCTTGGGTGGATCCAACGGTTTGGATGCGTTTTTAGGTGTGGTGTGATGGCCCCACCAAGGGAGATTAGCAGGGGGGCCGTTGGATGATAGCTTTGTGTAAAGCTTTGTAGGAGTAGAATTCTTGCTCTTTGAATACTGCCTCATTTAGAAAATTGTCTTCTATTATTGGAGATGATTCCCGCCAACTTTATCAGAATATGTCTGCATATTTGGTTCCCGCCAAAAGTCTCCACCTTGTACTCTTGTAGTAGTTTGGCCTTTGGGTTCCGAAAAGGACTCGAGATGACATTAAAATAGATTTCCAAAACTGTATCTTTTTATCACAGCGCTGGGAATTTTTGGGAGTTTGGGGCCGAGTGAGTTGTCATGTATGACATGTTGCAATGTAATTGGGTCATGTCTCTCAAGATTGACGATTTTAATTTTTGGTCTTGTTTCTTATATGGACCGTTAGCGCTACCTCGAATCAGCACCTCATTACAGTCCAATACTAGAGATAGGGAGCAGAGATCTGCAGGCTATTGGAAAAGATTAGTAGTGCACTGCATCTCGACTCGAGTACCTGAGAAATGATTGAGTTGTCTCCCTGGCACAAGTGTACACTCAAAGGGTCCTCTACTAAACTCCTTCAATCATACAATCCTACCCTACACAACTGAAAATGCTACGTATCCCCCAGTTTCATACCGAGCTTATCCCCACTTTTTTTTTTTCAATAGACTGCCCAGTTACAAGACACAACAAACCAAACAAAGGACTAATCGTAAATAACTTTCCTACAAGACCAAGTGAAGAATCTCCGGTGATAGAATCTCAGTTAACAGAATCACAAGAAACAAAATCATGAGTAACCAGTAACAGTAGCTGTCGGCAGGGCCGTCTTACGGGCAAGGCGAGCTAGGCCCAGGCCTAGAGCCGCAAAAACTAGGGGCCCAAAATCTTTAGGTTTTATTACCTATACCGAGCAGGAAAAAAAAATTGGTTTTTGTCTGCCGTGAGATTTTCTTTTCTCTTCTTCCGTTCTTCTTCCCAACAGTAACGAGAGAGGCGGGAGTTTAAGGCTTTAAGCATATGTTATTTTGATTTATCAATCAATTCATTGAACCTCTATGAAAACAGCAACATTTACTTCATCTATATCTTTTTTTTAAATAAGAAAACCAGGGACCTACCTTAGAAGTTACAGGAAACTGATAAACAACAAGAACAAACAGGACCAAGTAAGTAACAATTCTCAAGGACTATGTAACAGAATCTCGGTGACGGAATCTCAGTAGCCGGAATCACAGGTAACAAGAACCAGTAGCAGTAACGCCCGATATACGGGATACAGTAATAGTAACGCCCGCTTACATGCGGGGGAGCTTGAACCGATGATGCTTGATTCACAACCCTAGTAACAGTTTTAATTTTCTTCTGAAGACAATGACCTTCCAAGGACAGTTTATCAGAGAAATCCATGGGAGGTGAACAATGAACTCGCCGGAATAAACTTCGGAGCTCCTGTACCTGCCGCAAGAGACCATCACCGAACTTGTGGCTGACTAACATAGCGCGACCCAACACTAATGAAACCAATACAGAGAAAATTACACGACCCATATGAGAATGTAACCTAAACAGACCAAATCTACAAGTAACTAGTTCGGTAAACCAAACTAACACTAATAGATCAGAACAACATAAAACATTACAAATAAAACTCCGATCAGAATCACCAACATAGAAAAATCCCAAGCTGCAAGGCTTAGGTGAAGATGATGCAAAAGAACAAACATGCACAGATACTTCATATAGCTCCTGGGATATCGCCGGAAATGGAGATATGGCCTGAAATCTTTGCCAAAGAAGACCACCCATCCCTGCAGAGAGATAATAATCACCCAAATCAAAACCCACTTCTTCCTTAAAAGATACAATCAGATCTTGAAAATCTTCAAAATTTTGGATCTGCCGGAAGAACACGCCGTGAAAAGAGAGATCGCTGCAAAACCCATAAATCTCTGACCCCTTAAAACCACAATCAAAAGGATATGAACCAGAGAAACCCCCATAAAAACGGCAAGAGAAACCATTTTTCGAAAGGAAACCTAGAACTAGATTTAAACTTCTAAAGCAGAGAACAAAAGAGGAAGAAAATCCTCTATAAACAACAGCTGAAAGAACAAAACTAACTAAAAAAGAAAAAAAAGAAAGAGGACTGCCCAGATCTGCTCCAAAAGGAGCTGATCTGAGCAGAGAATGAGGTGCCGGAGAAGAGTTTTTCGTTGAGATTCAGGGGGAAGAGAGAGAGAGAGGAGAGGAAAGAGAGAGAGAGATTTTACTTCATCTATATCTATTTCTAGGGTTTTTAACAAGGTAATTGATTTACTTTTGCAACTAAATAGTCTGAATTTGTTAGGGTTTTGAGAATTCAGAATTGTATGTCAAATTTAAAGACTGGGTATTCATGAATTTTGCTTATTGTTTACAAAATCCAACAGTTGTGGATTTTAGGTGTTAATGTGGCTGAAATTAGAGATGACTTTTGCTACATAATCCTTCCTACAGACTACAATTGTTATTTTTAATCCAACAGCAACATTTGTAATTTTGATTCTTTGAATTGCTACATACTGAAATTAGAGATGAATTTTGTTTCAACAGTTGTTATGTTTGATAGTTGATCAGGTAACTGAACTGAATTCATTTCTTATTTCTTTTGGGTGGTTGTCTATGTACAGTGGAATACAAGGAATTCAATTCAACTGACAAGGCGACAAGCCGACAACCATGGCCCGAAAGCAGAAAAGTGGATATGCCAAGGCAGGAAAAGATGGAGTTCAAAAATCACAAACTGGAGATATGGATAAATATTTAGTACAACCAAGCATCCAACCCATACTAAGTGATATTGAAATTGAAAGTGCCGAAGATGAAGCCAATACTATTGACAGTGATGATGACTATGAAAATCTAGTCAATAGTATGCTAGAACAGGATGCTTTGTTGAATGAAATTGAAAAGAATGAAAATGTGCAAGAACAACTAAGTGACCAAAAATTAAATGGTGGTGATGATGTGAATGTGCCAGATGAGATTGAAATTGATAGTGATGAAGGTGAAGCCATTGATATCCATGATCCGGGAATTTGATGAGTATTAACCATGATTTGAGAGACCTTTTGGTGGAGAGTGGTCCTAGACAAAGAAACAATGCAAATTTGGTTTTTCCTAAAGATGCAGAAGGTCGAAGCTTTGAGAAATCATTACTACGAAAGGCGTATGAGCAATGAGAAACCGAAGATAGAAGATGGCTCGTGTTTTCAAATGTTCCGGATAGAGTATTTTCGTTTTTGTTGCAAATTATTCAAGCAAGATCAACGCAAGATTCAACTGGATACTAATGGTAGTAGAGATTGGCATAATCTTGCAGTTAAGCTATCAAAGCATGAAACATCTCCTAAGCACTATACTGCCATGCATAAATGGAAAGAACTTGAAATCAAACTTCGCAAGAATGAAACCATTGATAAGGAGATTCATGAACAAATCAAGAGGGAGAAAGAATACTGGAAACAACTCTTGATAAGAATTGTTGCTCTTATTAAGACTCTTGCAAAATATAATTTGGCATTTCGTGGAGGAAACGACAAGGTTAGGGTAGCGAATAACGGTAATTTCTTAAGCTTCATTGAAATGATTGCAGAATTTGATTTGGTTACGCAAGAACATCTTCGACGCATTAAACATCATGAAGTTTATCACATTATCTTGGTCCCTTGATCCAAAATGAATTAATTGCATTATTGGCACGTCATGTGAAAGATAAGATTGTTAAGAGAATTCAAGATGCAAAATACTTTTCCGTGATACTTGATTGTACTCCTAACGTGAGTAATGAAGAACAAATGTCTCTTGTAATAAGATGTGTAGATGTTTCCACATCTTCGACCAAAGTTGAGGAGTATTTTTTGGGATTTCTAAAGGTTGAAGACTCAACATGAAGGGGATTGTGTAATAAACTTCAAGAGCTCTTGCAAAACCTGAACCTTGACATTCATAACGTTAGAGGGAAGGGGTACGACAATGGAGCGAATATGACTGGAAAACATGAAGGGGTGCAAAGGAGACTATTGAAGGTAAATCCTAGAGATTTTTATATGCCATGTGCTTGTCATAATCTAAACCTCGCACTTTGTGATATGGAAAGTTCAAGTCCTAGAGAAATATCTTTTTTTCAAGTTGCGAAGCATATACATAACTTTTTTTCAGCATCTACAAAACGTTGGGGAGTGTTCAAAAAACATGTGAAAGGTCTTACATTGAAACCACTAACAGAAAATCTATGGGAGAGCCATATAGAAGCTATCAAAGCAATAAGATTTCAAGTTCCAAAAATACGAGATGCCTTGCAAGAGTTGTCGACATCAGCTGATTTTGATGCCAAGACAAGGGGTACTGCTTATTCTATATTAACACGAGAGATTTATAATTATGAGCTTATTCTTGGTATGGTTATTTGGCATATAATACTTTTGGCGGTTAACACAATGAGCATAAAACTTCAAACAGAGGATTTGAATCTTGATGATGCTATGACCAAGTTAAAAGATCTTGTTTTTTTAAAGAATATAGAAGGGATGGATTTGAGGAGGCATTGGAAGAAGCTAAAATTCTTGCTGAATCTATGAATGTAGAGCCTGTTTTTTATGAAGTAAGAGTCGAAAAGAAAATGAGACACTTTGATGAAATTGAGACCGAAGAAGTACAACCACCATTACAAGGTATGGAATCCTTTCGTGTTGAATACTTCCTTTACATAATAGACCAAGCTAGTTCTTCTATCAAACGTAGGTTCAAGCAATTTAAATCATACGAAGAAACTTTTGGGTTTTTGTTTCATGTAGAGAAATTAAGATCCCTTGATAACGATACTTTAAGAGATTCTTGTGGCAAACTTGAAAATTATCTAAGCTACGAAATGGAGTTAGATGTTAATGGGGATCAGTTATATACAGAGTTGAAAACTTTACGAAGTTTTTGTCTATGGAAACTGAAAAAGCTATCAAACTGTTGAATTTCTTAAAGGATATGGATGGTTGTTACCCAAATGTCGCTATTGCATATAGAATTTTATTGACAACCCCTGTTACAGTTGCCTCTGCAGAGCGAATTTTTTCGAAGTTAAAGTTAATCAAGTCCTACCTTCGCTCAACGATGTTTCAAGAAAGATTGAATGGACTAGCAATGTTATCTATAGAAGCAGATATGCTAAATAGTGTTGACTATGATAATATAATCAATGAGTTCGCATAGGTAAATGCCAAGAGATCGATCTTTACATCTATTACTAGCATTGTATCTTCGTGAACAAATGTATGTTAGTATTGAATCTTTCATTTTGAAATTTGGCATCCAAGTATCAGGTTCATGAACTTTACTGTTTTTGAAGTGTGCATGAAATTACCTATTTTGTTTTACATTATAGCAGTATAGTTTGTTCCTATGTATCACTATTGTTTCTTGTGTTTGAATTTGTATGTAGCACATGGATGCAGCAAAATGGTGGTGTGGTGAACTGTAGAGAAGGTGAATAGATTTTTGTGGTGATTTTTTTAGGCCCCATTTTTGGAGTTCGCCTAGAGCACCTGGAATCTGTAAGACGGCCCTGGCTGTCGGTATAAAATCTGCACAGAGATTCTATACCCAACAGCCATCAGGAGAGAGATTTAGAAGTTGTTTTGGTGTAAAACAGTTCAACGACCTACTAATCATAAATTTCTCGATGAGGATAACAACACTAATGACAAAAAATAAAGAGTAAAGAATCTATTCATTTATTAAGTAAAATATTTCCATGGCTAATTCTACAAGGATTATCTTCTTAGAGACCAGAGGTGATTGTGTATTATTCACTAACCTAGTCTCTCTCAAAAAGCCCCCAAGACTTGAGTTTGGATCACAAGGGATCAATACGACGCAAGACAGAGTCTTGGTAAATCCTTTGGATGGATTGGGGACAACAATCAGGTTAACGATAACGTATTTCTTGTGTTTGCTTTAATTATATAATCAGAGAATATAATGCGGAAAGTAAAGCACACAAGACACCAGAGATTTTTTTAACGAGGAAACTATGACCTGTAGAAAAACCTCGGGACCTCGTCCAGATTGAACACCGCACAGTACAAATTGTCTACAAACACTAGCCTACTATAATACTTCGGTCTGGGATGTAGCAGAGACCTACTTGATGTTCTCCCCCTATGGTTGTGAGCCACAAGAACAAGAACCATATGTATTCTCCCCCTATTTGTCACAAAAATATGACAAGTAGTTTGAGACTAGGGTTTCAAATCTATGAAAATAGGTCAAGTTAAGTACTCGCATACCAAGTTTTTGATCACCCAGGTGCATACTCTGAGTGGTACTGATCATCATCAGGGTTTTTATCCCTGATTTAATATTTCCTTATCTTGCAGTACTAAGACAAGGAAATTTTTATACCTTATTTGGCCTCAAACCAAATCTCAACAGATCACTTATGTACATGTTGTATTCAATGCAACTCCGAGATGACTGGTCAACATCTTACCTCACATAAGAATTTCGAAAAATCAAAACGATTGTCTCGAAACAAGAAAAGTGTGATAAAGGAAAGTCTGCCTTCTGAAAATGAAATTATTATGGTGGATTCTGGAACCACTACTGATGAAAAATGCGAAACTGCACATGAAACCACTTAGTCTGTCATAAACTTGCACATCCTTGCAATATTTAGGTATTAAGAGGATTTGTGTTAATGTTGTATCATCAGCAGTTAAAAAATATTTTGTTTTCTCTATCTGTTAAAAGCATTATATCTCTTTAACATTGTTAAATCGAGATTGTTCTCTACTCTCTATCAAATGAATAATCATTTATAATACGCAAAAAGTATTTAAATTTTAATGTCCGGTTATTGTCAAAGACCCGAATTAATATACCTTAATTCCAAATGTATGACCTGAATAAATATTCATCCGCAGGGAGTCGTTCCCATAGTGAATTCCTTTCCTGTTTCTCCCGGGAAACCAGATGTTTTTCGGAGGATGAGGCTGGTGTTGGAGACAACACCCCATGACAATGATGATATCGCACAGGATAATTCGGGTGTTTCAATAGACCCTGGATGCTCTAGCCAACACCATCTTATGGTCATACGCCACCCTTGTTATCTTGGTCGTCACACACTCAGGAAATGGTGCTTACCACCCTAGGCCACTAGGGCAGAATATGCTGGGATGGCGCTGGCCATCCCTAGGCCACTAGGCAAGAATATGCTGGGATGACGCTGGCCATCCCTAAGCCACTAAGCCAATGCACGTATGGGATGGCGCTAGCCATCCCTAGGCCACTAGGACAATGCACGTATGGGATGGTGCTCGCCATCCCTAGGCCACTAGGCCAGAAGACCACTAGGCCAATGCACGTATGGGATGGCGCTGGCCATCCCTAGGCCACTAGGCAAATGCACATATGGGATGGCGCTGGCCATCCCTAGGCCAGAATATGCTGGGATGGCGCTGGCCATCCCTAGGCCACTAGGCCAATGCACGTATGGGATGGCGCTGGCCATCCCTAAGCCACTAGGCCAGAATATGCTGAGATGGCCCTGGCCATCCCTATGCCACTAGGCCAATGCACGTATGGGATGGCGCTGACCATCCCTAGGCCACTAGGTCAGAATATGCATATGGGATGGCGCTGGCCATCCCTAGGCCACTAGGCCAGATCGTATATGGGATGGCGATGGCCATCCCTAGGCCACTATGCCAGAACGCATATGGGATGGCGCTGGCCATCCCTAGGCCACTAGGCCAGGATATGCTGGGATGGCGCTGGCCATCCCCTAGGCCACTAGGTTAAAGCACAACATAGGATGGCGCTGGCCATCCCTAAGCCACTAGGCCAAAGCAGTACGGATGGCGCTGGCCATCCCTAAGCCATTAGGCCAAAGCAGTACGGATGGCGCTGGCCATCCCTAGGCCACTAAGCCAAAGCAGTATGGATGGCGCTGGCCATCCCTAGGCCACATAGGCCAAAGCACGTATGGGATGGTGTTGGCATCCCTAGGCCACTAGGCCCAAGCAGGATGGGATGGCGCCGACCATCCTTAGGACACTATGCCAAAGTACGATGGGATGGCGTTAGTCATCCCCTTAGGCCACTTGGCCAAACCTAAGTCACAATGACAGTCTGTGACATCCCTGATTACTTAGTCAAAACCTCATTTTGGACTATGTCATGACCTGACCGCTTGGTCAGATTAAGCTTACAGGCAGCTTCAGCCTATGGCATCTTTGGCCATTTATGGCCAAACCTAATCTCATGATCTATTCTACTTACCTTCCATGGTAACACAACAGAAGTAATATCATGACAATATTACTTTATCCAAACACATGTCTGAGGTATTTTCCTAAGTATCCATATTCTCCAACACGAAAGTTATCTCACGCTCTTATTGTTAAAGACCTAACATCCAGTGATGGCAAGGTCAGCGAAGTCAATACGAACTTACTCGAACAACGAGTCATATATATCATTCAAGAGAGATGTCAAAACGTGTCACAAATGGAAGGAGTTACATTAGGGTTTTGGTCTGGCGGTCTACGACAGTTGTGGCGTGACACCCACTTAGAAAGAGGTTATACTCGCGGGAAATACTGAGGACATGGGAAGTGGGCATGACTGGCGGTTAAGCTATCGCTACGGGAGTAAATCCATCATTCCACTATCTCCACTTTACCATTTTCCCCCACGATTAACAAGAGATCAGTGTATTTCTGAACATACTATAAATAGATGACTTCATCTGTTTCCAAAGAATAACTCATCATAACGTATCTCATTTCATTTCATCTCGATCCATCTTTCATTTTCGAGCAAAACCTGAGATTCAGATTCAATTGAGAAATCCTTGCGAAACTAGAAGGAAAACCAAGTGTCCTCGACAACCATCATCTTTCTAAGTTATTCAGAAACCATACACATTACCATTTTTCAACCAGAAATACGTGATCTTACTCTTTTTATGCTTCCCTCCCTAAGACCAACCCTATCTCCTCATTTGTGACCGAAGCAAGTCTGGAACGACCATTGTCTTGGTTTAGGCTATTTGTTCTTTGATCTCTCGAACTTAAAAGTAGTCTTTTTGTAGTACATTGTTTTCCAGGGTAAAACAGGTACAAAGTGATTTTAAGAAACAAGCAAGATTTTAGGTTAAGATGAAAGTTTTGAGAAGAGGGAAGAAGTAAACAGAGAGCGGATAAGAGGAAGAAGAATTCAAAAAGATTGGAAAGAAGTTTTGGAGGGAGAAAATAAACTTAAATAAGGAGAAGAAACCGGCGATATAAGTGAAAAGGTTAAAAGGTGGTTGTAATATCGGGAACGTGTGTCACGGAAACGTCATTTCAGGCAAAAAGTGGGGCACGTGTCATGGAGTGGAGCATCGAAGATAAGTTTCCTTCCCCAGCATCTTCGATCCCTGAGAAAGGAAAAAGGCAAACTGTAGGGGTATAAAAGCATCGTGCCACGTGTCGACATCTCAAGGGAGAAGCATAATAAGGGAAGAGACGGCTCAAAGTATAGAGTAACTCGAAAGCATCAATACCTTGATAGGCGGGAGTCATTGAAGAAGCATTCACTGCGAGGATCATAGTACAATCGAGGAAATCATTAGCTCGGAATAAAGGGGATCGAAGAATGAAATAATCAGACCTAAGCCTCGATGCCATCTCTGAACGCACCGACTTACTCGATAACTTCTGACACCCACGATCGAGTATTTTGTCTTATTAGTTGTATCACACTAATGTATCTCGATCTATAAAAGGCGAGCTCGGGCTCAGTTGTAGGGGTTGGATTTTTTAGTAGAGTAGGGATCGCACAGGATAATTCAGATGTTTCAATATACCCTGGATGCTCTGGCCAGCACCATCTTATGGTCATACGCCCCCTTGTTATCTTGGTCATCACACACTCAGGAAATGGTGCTTACCACCCTAGGACACTAGGCCAGAATATGCTGGGATGGCGCTGGCCATCCCTAGGCCACTAGTCCAATGCACGTATGTACAACCAAGCTTGTTGTGTTACACCTCACTACTTGCCATATCAGTATGTGCTGAAAGATGAATGAAGGCATTAACTAAGGGGGGGTAACACTAGATGTTACTAGCACTGTAGACTTTACGTTGTGCTACAGTTGATAACAATACGTCGGACTTGGTAGACATCCGAACTTACTGAAAAAGCATGGTACCGAAATACTACCATCTTTTCGGTTAGGCTCGTGAGACTTATGGTCAGATCTGGACGATCTCAAAAATCAATATCCAAATTTGTTTAACCTGAGTTTGGATCACAAGGGATCAGTCCATCTTATGGTCATACGCTACCAATGTCGACATTTGGCCTGAGTTTCAATATACGTGCATACATTTTTCTCCCCATATGACACTGCTTACTGTCAAAGACCATGCACTGAACGAAGTCAAGCTATCAACTATTAAGCGCAAGTTCACAAAATAACTCTCCCCCGTTGGTTGTCATTCCCTCGGACATGAGAACAACGGAATAGTCTTTGCCAGAGAAAGACTGAGATCTAGTTTTGGATTTTCAAACACGTCCGTAGTCTTACTAGATTATACCAAAACCAATGATTTATGTGTATACTATAACTCTTAGTCATAAGACACAAAGAGATCCAATAGTATTGTGACTATCATAAAATCAATCTCCTCCTTACATAGTTACACATATACTTGCGTACAAATTCATTAATACAAACATAACAACCACAAACATAAGGAGGCCATGATATCAATCTTAGTAATAAACAATTATAGATCAACTCCATAGGAGATAAAAGAATTATCTTGATAACCTGCAACATACATTCATAATAGATTCGGAAATATTAAATCAAATGTTGCATTCGAAACTGGCGTAATATCTTTATTTTCGATTTTTCTGGTTTTTAATTTTTTTTTTGATTTTTCTAATTTCAAAGATATAATCGAAACTTACGTAATATATGTTTATATTTTCTTTTCGAAACAGAAATTGAAAAATAACAAACAACCAAAAATAAATAAAAAATCTACTAATAATTTTTTATTTTGTTTCACAATAGATTCGAAACATAGGAAGGTTTTATAGAAAACCCAAAACTCTATACATGTCATATAATGACTACTCAGTACTGGTTGAAGGTTCTTGAGAACCGCATTCTAGAAGTTTCTTGAAAAGCTTCATCAGGGTTTCTATGTTTCACATGTACGATTGAGATGCAATCTCATCAACTCTAGTTCCATGGTATTTAGATCAACTTGTTCCTTAATCACTTTGTAATGACCAAAAAGATCAACTACACTATTTGTGGAAACCATTGCAACTATATTGTTCACATCTTCAGCAAGTTTGATATGACACAGATTGACTACATATTCTTCATCAAGCACAATAGATTTTTCGAACAAGCCTTCAAACCCTTCAGGAGAAGGAGGAGCGTCAGCAGTATTTCCTTACATGGCAAAAGATATTTCGAAAACAGGCTTTTTCTCTTTTGAAGAAGTCAAGGAAGAGAAAGATCTAATCATGTACAATTGATCAGAAATTATGTGTCTACTAACTAGAGCGACTAGCCATATTTCTGATGATGTCTCAAACAACTTAGTTGTACATTGAAGATGAACTAATTCAAACTTCAAACTGAGAATATCAAACTCATTAATTCGTTGAAGCACAAATCAAAATGATAGAGTTTGAACTGCGAAAATACGCATTCTGAGATAACCATTTTTAGGTTTTGAAACCTACATATTGTTTGGCATAAACCAGATTAAGATTTCGAAATCTAAAGTTCATTATATGACCAGAACCGAATTAAGGTTCCCAAATCAAGTTTCCATATAACGAAACCAAATTGAGGTTTCAAAATCTAGATTCTGTTTAACAAAACCTTGATTAAGGTTCTGAAACAAGAAACACATATCGGAGTCGTCACAAATGTTTGGTGTCGAACTTGAGAGTCCATGTGGTCAAGCACCGTTTCAGCATCACACCTTTTTAGCCTTGAATCACAGGTTATATTTCCCGGTTCACATAAACCTTTAGGAAACCCCAGGGTCTTTTCGACCTTTTATAACTCACATGGTCAAGATTCATTGATCTTGATTCTCAAGTCATTGTTAGCCAGCAAACATAGTTTCGAACTCATGTTCTCTCATTGATCACAATATTTAAGTTTCAGACCAATAGCTCACGGATACGAAAACCAGATTATGGTTTCGAAATCAACGTTTAGTTTTACCAAAACCTACATTGAGGTTTCGAACATTGAAAATCCATAAGATGAGATAACAAGAATATGGTTTCGGAATCCAGAAGTTTGATATGGCATACGAGATGTTCATATACAGAATCATGTGAATGATTCAGAACTTCAGTATTCAGAGCCAAACCAAGACGTGGCATTCAATGCTCAGAACAGAAGTATATCGAGTCTACACAACATAAGTGTGAGTCACGATTTCTCTTACATTTAGCTCATACAAGTACTTGCTAATCAATCCGACAGAGTCAGACTAGGTAAGTAGAGACACAATACTGTGATGGATTAAATCTCGTAGTACTACCGAGACAACATCACACTGTTATATCCAACTCGAAGGTTTTAGGAAAAACCTTATATTACTTAGACACGGAGAAGAAAAGAAAGCTCTAAGCAATATTGGAACGTCATAACTACAACAACAATATCGCAAGCGATAAAGTGGAGTTATACCTTAATACACACTGATCACAAGTGATCAAGTCATAACGTAAAGCTCAAGTAGAGAGTTATGTTTATGTATTTTGTAGCACAAGTGTAAAAGATAATGGAATCGCGTTATTTAGATTCACTAACCTCTTGAACGATGAAGCCGGATGTCGTTTGATCTTCAGTCTTCCTTCAACTCTTCAAGTAGTGATTCTAAATCCTACCAAAATCTTCCACAACCCAAAGCTAACTCACTCATGACTTTACCTAATGTGTGTTGTTTAGCGGTCGAGTTTGATCACTAAATTTGACAATTAAGCTTGACATACCAACACTTAGTGAGGTTGACCGAGCCATACTCTAACAGTAATTCCAGCGTCGACCAATGTAGTTCAGACTACGTCATCTTTGAGATGAGTCGTGGTGGGCAGTCCCCAGTCACACTTTCCTAGCGTCTCACCTTCTTCTTCCTTCTCGTGCGGCGTCTGAGTTTTCTGGGAAAACGGGAGGCTTTTCCAGAAATGATATGGTTGAGAGCAGTGAAGATGTCCTTCCTCTGTCCTTGGGAAAGATAAAGAGTCTCGCATAAATCCGTCATCAGGGACTTCACTCTTTGATCTATCGGCTCGGCGGGAATGGTAAAGCTTCTGATAGGAAATGGGTCATTGTGTACGCCTTCAGTCCCCAGTTGTAGCTCTCCTGATTCGACATTTTCTTGAAATACGCGTTTCAAGGCAAAACATTCGCTGGTGGGGTGACACACACTCCTATGAAACATGCAATACTTGGTGTTTGCCTTGTATTATTCATTTGGCAGATTCTTAACGTACGTTAATTTGACAGTTCCTTTTTCCACCCATATTTCTAATAATTCGATCATTTCTTCCATGGGAAGTATGCAGTCAGTGGCATCTGGATCCCCTTTTGATGGTCGCTGTCCTTTAGCTTCCTCGGGGCTGTTCATCTGATCTGCCTTCCGTCGCGTTGTTCGCGTCGAGGGTGCAGGGGTAGAGGTATGAGTAGAACGCTTGAATTGAGGATTTTCCGCCACCATGCCTTTCCTCTTGTTCTCTTCACCGACAACATTGGTTGATGATGTTTCGTATTGCTTGTTCACCAATCGACAAGTGATTCGGCTATCGCGTGCATCCTCGTTCCTGGTAGGTGTCTTAGCTCTCTCTAGTAAGGCTGGTGCAGTCGTAGCTGACCTCTTGGCTGCTTCTTGTAATTCAGAGAAAGTTTGGAAACGCAGATTTTCCAACAAAGCACGATAAACTGGTATCATTCCATTGATGCATATTTTCCACTAGTTGTGACTCAGTTACATTAGGATCGTGGCAGTCGAGTGCTTGTATCCTGAATCTCTTTACGTAGTCGTTCGGGTGTTTGTTGTTTCGCTGAAACATGCGCCCTAGGTCTGACAATGTGATTTGTTCAAACACAAAGAAATATTTCTTGTAGAAAGCGGTGACCATCTCGTCCCGACCGGCTATGCTCCCAGGTGAGATATTGTTGTACCAGGTATAAGCCCTTCCTGTCAGGGATTTGGAAAATTTCCTGAGGCGTAAGGCGTGATTATACTCATGTTCTCCTAAAGATTCCAGGAAGCGAGAAATATGTTCACGAGCATTTCCGGTTCCATCATACAACGAGAAGGTATGCGATGTATAACCCCGTGGCATGGGAACCCTTTGTACTTCGAGAGAGTATGGGGGTTGGTGTTGAGGAATCGAGACATCCTCTCCTTCTCACGATTTTGCAGAATTTTCTCAAGATCATCTACGGTTGCATAATAAGGCGGATGCGCCTTATTCTCTCTGTCTTCTGGGCGAGTCGGGGCTGCTCCATCGTCGTCGTCCGAGATTTCGATCCTAGAGGTACTGCCATTCTTTTTCATACTCTTGGTTTGTTATGATGAAATTTGCGAGGAAAGGGTCTTGAGAAAATTGAGTACTTCCATTTGAGTATTGATCATCTTCATTTGATATTCAGCAAGGACATCTTGTCTCTTCGTTAATTGTTCTAAAAATAGTTCCTCAATGATTCCTTTTCCTTTGTCTTGACTGGGCTTGACAGGAGGAATTGCATCGGGCGTCGTGGCAGGACTTGAGATGACAGGTTCTTCAGGTGTGCCTAGAAGTATCGGAGAAGCAGGGGTATCTAGATTGATAGGGGTTGTACTAGTGGTAGCAACATCTCCAGATAAAAGATTTGTGTTTTTGGTATCTGATCCTGACCTAAGTTCAACCATCTTGAAATGAAATTAATCTTTTTTGAAACCAAGAGACTGGTCTCCCACTGTGGTCGCCAATTGTTTTACCTTGGAAAAAAATGTACTGCAAAAGAGTACTTTTAAGTTTGAGAGATCAAAGTCGAACAAATCTAGCCTAAACCAAGACAATGGTCGTTCCAGACTTTCTTCGGTCACAGATGAGGAGATAGGGTTGGTCTTAGGGAGGGAAGCGGAGAAAGAGTAAGATCAGGTATTTCTGGTTGAAAAATGGTAATGTGTATGGTTTTTGAATAACTTAGAAAGATGATGGTTGTCGAGGACAACTTGGTTTTCCTTCTGGTTTTGCAAGGATTTCTCAATTGAATCTGAATCTCAGGTTTTGCTCGAATATGAAAGATGAATCGAGATGAATTGAAATGAGATAGGTTATGATGAGTTGTCCTTTGGAAACAGATGAAGTCATATATTTATAGTATGTTCAGAAATACACTGATCTCTTGTTAATCGTGGGGGGAAATGGTAAAGTAGAGATAGTGGAATGATGGAATTACTCCCGTAGAGATAGCTTAACCGCCAGTCATGCCCACTTCCCATTACCTCAGTATTTCCCGCGAGTATAACCTCTTTCTAAGTGGGTGTCACGCCACAACT